>CACRXP010000648.1:295397-307872 GCA_902702965.1 Spirometra erinaceieuropaei
GAACCTCGCCTCGGAGGTGCTAAGGCGGTGATCCGTCCCGTGGTCGCAATACAGGTCGCCTTAATCACGAGCACATCACCCTGCTCACGCTTCCCAACTAGAACGTAGTCCAGCCGATGCCACTGAAGTGAGCGAGAGTGAAGCTGTGGCAGTCCGTTCCTCTGATCTCCGCCGCTTTGTCATCCTATCCTTCCGTCCGCATCATGCTCCCTGTCTATTAGCTGCTAAGACCTCGCGAGGCTTGCCACTAACCTTGCGAGATCTCGGAACCAATTGACGCAGCTCCTTTCCTGATTGGCTGGCGGTCAGTGTAGATGCGCACACACGCGCTGTGGCTACTAACCTCATCGATGGGTTGACAAACACTGGTCTGAAGGGACAGTCTGCGGCAACTGTTTACAGGGCCTCCTGTACGCACTTTCAGTAAAAGCTGGCCCAACCTAATCTGTCTTCCTCGACTTTTAATTTGCTTGAGTGGCGCAGACGCTGATAATGGCAGCGAATTGATTCCCATAGAGTGGCTACTCCACTGACGGTCATTGACGCCCTGCGGCAGACTGGACAGCCGTCTCACAACATCCTCCCTTATGATGAAGGTGACTCCGGTGTATCGCTACTCTGCCCTTGGGCGTCTGTGTCAGAAGACGGTGCATCCGGCATCCACCTCCTCTAGGTGTCATCGCGCAGAGCAGCGGATGTCACTGTCAGCCGCAATGTTTACTTTTTAGCAAGCCAATTCGTGATCGACCAGGACCACACTCCTTTCTGGGCGGTTTGTAACTGGGCTCTTTATAAAACGAAGAAACATCCCGAGCTGTCATATTGGGCAGGGGCACTCTAACAACCTATGGGGAGGCGCATGAATGGGGCTGGGCTTTGTCCTGATTGATGTTTAAGGCCACTTTTTGCGCCTACAAACTCCAGACAAATTTCCAAGGGCGTGTTTTGCCAACAGTTTCGGGTCATTT
The DNA here is from genome assembly GCA_902702965.1 of Spirometra erinaceieuropaei. Taxonomy (NCBI): domain Eukaryota; kingdom Metazoa; phylum Platyhelminthes; class Cestoda; order Diphyllobothriidea; family Diphyllobothriidae; genus Spirometra; species Spirometra erinaceieuropaei. The sequence continues at coordinate 296,366 of CACRXP010000648.1, forward strand.
TTCTAGCACCTTCCCTCGCGATGAGGTAAGCAGTGCTATGCCCAAACTGAGCTGCTTAGCCGCCCCAAGAGGCTGCGAGCTCCACTATCAGTCACAAGGTTTGTTTTGTAAGAAAAGGACCTGAGTTAGCCAGGGCAGTCCATGGGATTTTAGGTCATCCCCTTCACAAGACATTCTTGTCTGTGAGTGCGAAATTTGGTAACTAGTTTAGGGACTACTGGGTGTGAAGACATACTCACGTCAGACAGCGTCATCTGTTTTAGCCTGCCGGTCAAGGACGATTACCGAGGTGGAGTCGTCCAGCTGAGCACAAATTAGTGGAGTCACAGATGAAGGCTGGGTACCGAGACGGGATGAGGCAGAGATAGCCATCATAATCAGCTACGCGCTCGATGGGAACTGCCGCTTATGCATTATTCAATTAAATGCCAATTGCTAGGCATTGTAAAAATAAATTAACAGTGTCGTTCGCTCAATGAAAAAGGTCATGACGATTTTCGGAGAGTTAAGAAAATCGGTATCCCTTACCACCCAATCGTGCCTGTACCCCAGAGGTCTAATTAAAGCGGGGTGAACACAACACTGCTCCCCTGGCTTGTACAGAACGTGTAGTATGAATAGCTAATCGTCACAAACGAGGATTACCCACTTGTCTTGATGTGGTGTGTTAATGTATTCTTTGACCAATGTAGGCGATCTAGACGGAAAACAGGTCGAAAAAGTTTCGTTTAAATTTTTAATTTCCAAATGTTCGTGTAGCGGAGAATGGCCAACCAACTGCGGCCTTCCATGCGAATAAAAAATGAAACAGCGTGAAAACCCTATAATCTGAATTTTTGACACCGCAGACACAAAGTTGCCTGCCAAGAGCAGTCATTATTGAAGTAAGGAAGCAAAACCGAAGAACTTTGTGCACAGGATCTACTGATATCCGACATAGTAAAACCACGGGCTAGCAAAATGTTAAAACGATGGAAAGCAGAAAACGTAACTGGAAAGCCGATTCTCGGCATCCCCATCCAGGCACATCCCCATCTTAGACACATTTACGAGGCCTCGTGCTGATCGATTTTCCTCCTCTCGCCGCCTCGGCCTCTCGGGGGATGGTTAACGGGCGTTTTGTCTGCGTGCTTTGTGAGTCACCACTCCGTCGGGGGGAGGTGAGTGAACCAATGTCGGGTGGTCGGTCTGGCGGCTATCGTTCTTCTTCACCGTGCAAACTCGCCGTCGGGGTGTCTTTGCATGGCCTTCTTAAGCCCGGTGTGGTTGTTTGGTCCTGAGCTCTACGATTGTGATGACGTAGGACTTTGTAGGCTGCAGGAAGGTTCAGATGCCTGTTGATAGAGTGGGCAACGGAGAACCACGCCTCGAGAGTTAGCCGTTCTGCTTTTGTGTTGCCCCGGCCTAAGATGGTAGCTCGGTGGATATTGAGGGTATGCCCAGTTTCTCCAACACGTGTTGCTAATTGTGAGTTTGGGTCTAACCTCTGAGTAGCCGATTTGGGCTCTTGTAAGGGAGTCTGCAATTTCCACCCGGTTTCTCCTACATAGTTGCAGTCGTCCACATTGCAATTTATTTTGTAGATAACTGCTGAGGTTTCGGCGGGTGGCAAGGGGTCCTTAGGTTGCATCAGACGGCGTCGAATTGTTGCCTGGGGTCGGTGGGCTATGCCTCCTCTGGCAGGTTGTAACAATCGAAAGAGCGCCTCAGAGACCCTTTTAACGTAAGGAATGGGGCTCCAAACTTCAGGTTGTTGCTCATTTGACCGTCGTCTGTGCGCCCGACGTCTGCTTTTCTGGATAAAATGTCTGGAATAACCATTGGCTGCAAATAGGTTCTGAAGATGCATTCGTTCGGCCGAACACGGATTTGTTAAGCTGAAAGGACTACGAGTCTTGGCTTATTCAACAGGCCCAGGATAAGCCCAGCACTTTACTCCGTTATATTAACTGCCAGCTTAAAACGAGGACCCAGTATCAGTAATTAGGGATTAAGACGGAGAGGATTTGTTAAAAATGACGAGGAAACTGAACGCTTTGGCCAGTTCGCCATTCGCCTATCCACTAAAGACAAGCAATTTCGTTTTCACAATCTGAACAGTCCTATTATATGCGTCCGCCGCGTATTTGAACCTATACTTTCTCAAGCGGCTATTATAGCAAAGGCTACAGAGTCTCAAAGAAGTTAGGACATTGGAACCGGAGGTTCTTAAAACAGTTGACAAGCGAACATTCCAAACCATTAGTGCATATCTTCCATTCGTCATTTTGATTAAAGAGACTGACATCTATGTGGGAAACAGGAAATATCTACCCAATATGAAAGGATGTGACTCGAACCACTGTCAATCATCATTGTTTCGTCAATCTAACCTGAATTTCTTGTAAAGTATTGACACCATACATTAGAATCAATACTAAAGTTTCTGGAGGCGAACCACTTAGTTTTAAACCACCAACACGACTTCATACAAAACCATCCTTGACTTTCAAGCTTGTTGCTTCGGATAAGCAGCAAACTCATGCACTAGCGGAGGGCGATGTCAGGTTTGGCGTCATCTAAGCTGATTTCAGGAAGGCGTTCATCGGATTTCCACACAAGCGCCAAATTTACACCCTTTCTATGACTGGAGTAAGTGGCAAGCTGATAACATAGATTATTACGTTTTTTACAAGGACACCATAACCTGTGTCCATGGGTACCTCGACGGTGGTGAAGAGTCTTGTCGCCCTCTCAGATGAAACCAGACCACTTGAGCTAGGCTTGTCATCCAAAAATTAAAAGCAAGTGCTTGGCGGACCCGTCCAAACCCGCCAGATTATCAGAGGCCGTGAATGTATCACACAGTTCGACGACTTCTTTGAATAGACCAGAACGGAAGTCCTGCGTGCCAACCCCTCCAAAATCTGGTGGAAGTCTGACAGAACGCCTTCGTGTAGAGACTCCTAGGCACCTGGAACAAATTCCCTGATGCGATGGTGCTTACAGACACTAAAAAGACATTTAAATTTATGCTTGATGCATCTTTGCTGAGAAGCTACTGTGCATATGACCAAGATGGTATCAGTGGCGGCATTTTACGTTTGGAGCTTAGACAGCGGCGACTTTATATTTACCACGATTACTGCTGCAAACACTACATAGTTCTTTTTCGGACAAAAATAGGGAGATAAAATGTAAAAGCCTTATCTCTTTAGTATAATGACTCAAAGTGGCTTCATCAATTGTTTTGGAAGCAAAATAAGAACAGCTTTCGAAATAGGCCGCGGCTCCGCCTTTAGGACACACCGTATACTTGCAGGCTGTGTCGGAGTTCCGCTTCGGCAAGGCTTTCCTCCCTGTCAGTATGCGACTTAAGAGAGGGTTATTTTCGAATATAATGCTTCTAAAAGTAGCAAAATCATATTATGCTCCTCCACACCGAAGTTTAAAAACTTGTCAAATAATTTATACATATTTGTCTTTCGCTTCTGGTTTCCTGTATCAGGTAGCAAATCTAAAAAGGAAATGAACAGAAATCACAACTGTTATGCATTTAAGCTAATGTTAGCGCTTGGCGATATCGAACACACTTTCATGTCCAATGCAGTACTGTTAGTTTTGAATGTGAATTGACAAAGCTGATAAGGTCTTCTTGATCGCATAAATGTACATACTCAGACGGTATGTTAGAGGCATTTCGAATTTTATGATTCCATTTCCAATTACCATATCTTGTCTACCTTGTCGTATCTAAACTTTACACATAGACTGATTTCCAGATTTATATATGGGAAATATTGCCAAATATTTTTTTCAAAATTGGGCCTCCTTCGTCCGCGTTAAAGGTTCAAAACAACATCGAAAGACACTTAGTGTCCATATAGTATTAGAATGAATGTGCTACGGAGCCATATCGACTATAAAGGACAGTGATCTCATGGTCAATGTGGTTGGTATGCTACCATTTTCGTAATCTAAGCTGATACACTGAGGTAATACTGAGCACCTCTGCAGTTTTTGGAGGTACATCGGATTCCTGTGGAAAGTTCAAAAGAAATATTGCCTAATAATTGGACAGTCTCCTTATTACTTGTGATAATTTTACGCGCCAGTCACCATGACGACTGAGTTCTTCATCGTTTACTTCATAATTTCGTAAAATGTGAACGCCTTTTTATACCAACAATTGATGTTTTGCCTGTGCATTCACTCACAACCTCACAAGCCTGTTACTGGAAACACGCTGGTAAGTGTGAAACCAATAACAGCAACAAGCTCCAATGTATAATTTACACATAGGATAGAACGGGTTCATTTTACCATCTCTTGGGCTCTGTCGTCCCGGTAAACAAACAAGAATAAACTTCAGAAATACTATCTATTCAGATTGCAGTTTGCGCTTCGTTTATTTAGTCAATAGAGCGTTACTTGGGAGTTTACGTGTGACGACCTCTCTTTAAAATCATGGTAATGACGAAACATTCGAATACGGCTATACAATATTGGAATAATAGCTTCGAGTTAAGTAATTTTGGACTTCGGAATATTCGCCACTGATCAGGGACAGGAGGGCAAATTGATCAGCTACGAGGAAATTGACTGCAAATAGTCATTTTGGTCTTGTGGTTATTTGTCAGGATCTCAGCTGTTTAGTTAACCCAAGTGACGGACGGACGCGAGTGATTGGTGAAGGTACGATATGAAGATAGTTGCTGACTTCTAGTATAATAAGAAGCCTGTGTATATATAAAACTGAGGTAAGTGCAAAATAAACCAATGTTGTTGGCAACATTAATGGGTACTCATTCCGTCGAATAGAAGACATATTTGAATCCAACGCTGTGACTGCTTGAGAGCCGATTCTGCGAAGGGATCAAGGAAACTTTAGCCACCAATATTCCCGTTAATTAATGTTAATGGTGCAGTGTTCTAGTCAAGCTTGCATTAGAGAACCAAATTATGTCAAAGAATAGATAATGGTTGAACTAACTAATTTCGACAGTTCCAATTGTTCGTTATGAGCAGTGGCCGATGCCTTATAAATGTTCACCATTTACATACAGCAAAATGAGAAAGCACACCCCTATTGAGACTGGGGACGCGGTGGTCGTGTTCCCGTACAACTGCGTAAGCTGGACCGCATTGGTACCTCTGTGTTACTTGGCTGGTAAGTTGATGTGTCAGGACTGAAATTCGTAAATGAAGAACATTGATTATAAGTGGGAAAGTGGTGAGGTTAGTTTCTCACAACTATATCAGATACTGTCTTTTGTGAGCTTTCAAATGATCTCTGGTGACACGACCTCTGCAAAGTGAAATGATTTTTACCTATCTGGCCTAATAATAATAGTATTGTATGGCAGTTTGCAGACACTGTCAAAGAAAATTTCTGGAGAAGAAAATATAATTGGTGGTGTTTTTGGAAAGGTTAGGCAGTTCAGAGAAAAAAACTGCTGCCTGTGGACTAACGTAAGTCCAGAAGCGAATGGTTGATACTGCATCGGACGTTTTCAGTTTTGATTATTCTTCATGGAATTGGGATCTGTGCACCACACAGGGTGCATGATGGACAATTGCTAGCTGTCGTCCGAACAAATTATCCGTTTGGTTGTGGGTTGCAGAGTCAGCTCAATTTCTTCAATAGGAGACCGGACAGGTGACCAGAGACCACGAACTGTATCACTCCAAAAAGTTTATTAGGTGGAATCAGGACATAAAAATGGTAGGTGTTTTTCCGAATGGAGAAAACGATTAGCGACCCACTTAAACAAAGAATAATTTTGCAGAATTTTCACATTAATAGGAGATTGCGTTTACAGAAAAAAGCTGACGATATTTAACGGTACGTACCAGAATATGACATAAGAAGACCCCGCAGTGACTGGTGGTTAAAGGCTTCAGACTAAAAGAGGATTAAAAGTGCAACTGTTTAAAAGCCTATGGAATATATTGAATCCCTTTTGTAATGAAGGCTCGTAAGCCCGCATGGTCAAATTAAGGCGTTTGGAGATTAAAACTCATTTGACCAAAACTCCTTAAATTCTATTCCCTTCCGCTCAGCAGAACTCGGGAAACTAAATCAAAACAAACCGTAGCCCAAACCAGGTGTAACATGACTTTATAAAGGCCGGTTCGAACATCGCTAGTTTTGAAACTTCGAACAATAACCCCGGTATTCTGCGTGCCTTAGAGACAGTCAGTGCGCGGTGGTTTGGACCATTGAAACGCTTGGGGTACGCCCAGATCCTAAGTAATTCCAGGAACATTTGTGTCGTGAACTCCAATATTTACTTGAGGCCAATGATAATCGTCAATCAATAAACGGAGCATTTGTGTCAAAAAAGATAAAGACGCCATATACATCACCATACACAGCACAGCCTGAAGATCGTTCTTTAGGAGTTCGAACACGATGGTGCGATATGCCGACTTATATCGATATGCAACTTCCGAATCATCAGCGTGCATAAAGGTTCTATCATTGTGAAAGAAATCTGGCACATTATTAACAAAAAGAACACACAGCCAAATTACCTCACTCCTAACACATGTGCGATTGGAGATAGCATTGGAAATCTCAGCTAAAGAATATAACGCAGTAAAACGTTTACCATCTATTCCAAAACAGAGAAGCTTCAATAGAAGACAAGCATGGCCAATATAATCAATAGCCTCAGAAAAATCAAAATTGCCTGCGCAAATCGCGAAACCGTTGTCCCCACGTTGAAGAACATGATCAACGAACGCTAGCTCACAAGACAGCCCTTTGGGTAATGCATGCTGAGCAGCCCTCGGTACAGTATTCTCTGTTAAGTAACACATCCTTTATCTTTGATCAAAGCCACTAAGATTTTAAAACGTGCTGGGGCAGTGTTTACTCGCCGAAAGTCGTCAAGTGACGAAAACTGACAGTGCTTGGAAATGGGCAGAATTTGTGATTCCTTTCGTAAAGTGCGATAGGTTTCACTTTTGGGAGCGCGAGTAAATATCTTACACAGGAGAGACGGCAAAATTTCATTTGCTTCCACTTTTAAAATGCTGACCGCAACACCATCAGGTCCAGGACCATGCCATTGAAAAAGACGCCTACATGCTTGAGTCACGTTTCAGACAGTGAAATTTATAGTTTCGAGAACGGCACTGTCCCAAATCTGGATTTTGATAGGCAGGGCGGTTAAATTTTAATAAACGTTTTAGGTAAGCAATCACTGAAATTATCAGCGGTCAGTTTGGATTCTTTCATGGGGTTTCAAAGAATTTCTCGGAGGACGGGATGCTACGTCATTCTTTGAGCTCTTACTGTTCGAGAATAACGTTTCGCCACATTTGATAAGAGGTGTTTGGCAATGTGGACCTCTTCGGCTAGCTGATTTCTTTGAAAAGTCTCTTTGCCAACTCAAAAATATGACGAGTTCAGGGGAGAACAGAAGTGTTCTTTTGCAGATGGAACCGAGGAGAGGGCCTAAGCAAACTATGACGGAAGGATAAAGGTCGGAGAATCTCATTCGCGACATTAATTGCCTTCTTGAGGGGAAAAAAACGAGAAGTAGGGAGACCCAAAACTTCGTACGCTTTAGCGGTGCAGACATTCATATCCGTACTTAGGAAGAAATCAGTCCGGTCGTAGGAATCAAGGTGTGCTAGTAATTTGGCCAAACGGATTGATCGCAAATCGAAGAAAAAGATAATTTTTAAGGAGAAAAATTTCATCGACTCTGAATTCTAGTGTACAAACAACGGTGTCGCGTTTTGAGCCTCAGATTGAACCAAAAATGGTGCTGACAAAGGCAGGCAACCTCTACACCAATTCCATCAACTATGTATGATCTTCGGAAGGGAAAATTGACAGTCAGATTCCATACGTTAACATCCGCAACTTCCGTTGAGTCATCGAAGTTTCGGGGACGAAAGTCGGAGACTTGCGGAATTCAGGAAGATTTAAGTCACCCAAAAACAGCTGATACTTAATGTTTAATTCAACCGCAACATGAGGTGGCTGAAAGAGACAAAGACCAAAATCCTAACTGGCGTCAAGCGTGCGATACACTCAGCAGGTGATGACAGAGCGTTTATTTTTCAGAGCAACTTGAATCCAACAGCTTCACACCGTGAAAAAATGCAATCGATTTAGGGCAGAAATGCGAGTGTTTTGTCAACACGGATGTAGTTCCCCCACCAGGATGAGTTCGAAGTAACTACATCCTGGAAGAGAGAATCTGGAGTCAGCCAAGGAAGGCGTTACTCGTGGATCAGTTACCATAACAATATCTGGACAGTGGAGAAACACCAGTGTATGAAACAATGAAATCTATGGCGTTTGAAACAAAAAATGCAAGGAGGCAGACTGATTGGTTTTTGAGGGATTTGAGCCATGCCATCTGGCATTTGACTGTCAAAGGAACAAAGGGATCGGATGCTCCTGTTCGGTTCTGTAACAATCTTTGGGATATTGAAAGCGCTCGATTTGGATAAAGAGGGCGGGATACGGGGTGAAAATGGCGGACGGGAAAACTGATCAATACCGTCAACTAACTGGTTTTCTACAGGAAGTCCATATGACGGATTTTGCAGCGTGTTTCTGCAGAGGTAGCAATGAGGACTGGATGAGTTTGCTAGTCCAGTGTGAATATTAACATGGGGATTCTACTGGTAAAGCGACCATGGAGGAAATAGTTTGGAAGATGGGGGTACAGTGCTTCGACTGGAGCGGGAATTCCACTCGTGGACGGATGTATTGACATACTCAGTTTAACCGCTTTAAAAAAAGGTCTGGGATTAGTGAGAACTGCGTTGTATTTGTAGTGGTGGGGTATGGGGGAGTGGCAGGCTACTTTAAAAGGGAACTTTTCTCAGAGAAACTGAATTTCTTCAGTGTTTCAGTAGCTGCAATTGCACTGTGACTCATCTTTGAGCTAGGCAGTTGTTTCGGTTTACTAAGGGCCACTGCTGGATTACGTAAATGTGTATGTTTAAGGGTGTTTTAAAAGACGGCAAGATCGACGGTAGTTCAGTTCCTTACGAAATGGACTACGTTGTGTGAAGGTGAGGCAGCAGATTACACCTAACAAGAGTTACTTAACATAACAATAGGAGCCGCCATTTCGGCTTCTGTTGTCGACGTTTTTTCGAGGTTTTCGGTATTCTCTGAATTGGTGTGAGTTCAAAGGGAACTGACCAATGTCATTTACAACAGAATCCTTTTGTTACATCCCTCTCCCAAGAAATGAATTCGAATTCTATCATTCTGTGCAGGTGTGCTAAAGCTATGTTAGTATTCGCTACTTAGACGCCTATAATATCTGAATGCAGGTTAGCTAAAGAAAGAGATCCGGGTAGATAACCTGAGGAAAATGAAGTACTCACCAGATCTAGGGACTTGTTTCGCTGACGTTTGGAAGAGCAGGGACGCTCTCCATTATCAAAGAGTCTAGTGAAAAAATCGACCTATTCAAAATTCTGATCGACGTTTTCTCTAGACGCTTAGATAACGGAGAACCGCCCAGATCTTTGAAACGTCAGCCAAACAAGTCCCTCCCTTTGGTAAGCGCTTCATTTTCCTCAGAATATCTGAATGTCCCTTTTTGAAAGTTAGAAAAGAAGTGGTATGGTTGGAGCGACTATTGTGGGTGTATGCAATTATTCTGTCTATTTATTATTTAAATGCTTCCCGGGCTTTTAATTTTATGTCATTTCGGTGCCCAGCGTCATCAACTCCCTTTTGGTCAGGACTTAACGTTAAAAAATTATTCGGATAAGGACCTGTCTTATTCAGAACTGTATAAGCATAATTCTTTGCAAGTAATCTTTTGGTTTTTGCTTTAAATTCTACTAGATTTCAACTTTTTCGAACAGCACACTTGGAGAGTATTCCACATTGTTTTATGTCTTATGAAAAAAGTTATCTTTGAAATTTTCGATCATGGAAACTCGTCATTTCTGGCCTTTCCAGGACTGTTCTTATCTGTCACGACATTTATTTTAAATAAATCGTGGTTTTGCATGAATTTTATGAGAAAATTAAGTTTACCCTCTAATCATCTAATCCAGAGGATTTTAATGCCGTATTCGTTGTACCCCCCTATGCACGAGCACTGGACGTTTTTGTATCTCACAAAAGACTGTCGAACGTTTCTAGTTTCTTTCAGCCATGTGATGACACCACGTTGAAGGAAGTTGGAAAGTAATCTAGAAGACGTAAAACGCATATTTTGCAGTGCTGCACCCTTAATGTATTTGAAGTTACTTTCTAGACATAAATCGGCAGAAGCGAGTGGCTTTCGGATAGGACACATGCACTTATATGTGCCAGAATTAAGCCTTTTGCTGATGATATTCCCTTTATTTTGTGTTCATCAAAAAGGTGGAGGGGGTTTTTCCCGGACCGAAGATCAGGGGATGGCATTTTTAGATGAAACCGACACTTTCGGCTCATTGCATTTCCAAAGATTTTTCCCAAAGCCGTCTTGATAGACTTATCCGTGTTGGTTACTGTATACTCATTATATGCACATGCTAGTTTAAAGTCATCAGCATAATAAAGTGTTGTGACTGATGTGGTTTTGACTTACAAACGGTCAAATCGCTGTTGCAGACAGTGCACATCGTGTGCTCGTCAACCGGGTGGGAGCAAGAACCGTGACTTGCAGGAGAATCCGTACCCTCGCTCCTACCACACATGGACAGAGTCAGGAGAATCGGAGAACGGTCGCGGGTGGATAACACGCGAAAAACCCGCACCTATGCATACCACCAAATCGGACCGCACCCCACTGAATGGAGTGCATTAGGGGCCACATTAATAAGGAGCTATTTTAATCTGGGTCCAAGTCCAGCAGCTGGCTATTCCATATAAGCAGACACTGGGCTGCTTACGGCGCCCGGATTACCCCATCAGTTGGTAGCCTTCAAAGTTAGGTCTTTTAGCCCACCGTGATACTCTCAAGCGCGTCAGGTTGTCAGTAATGAGCGATTATGTGCTGACGGTCCACCTCACTCGTTCTACCCTATCCGTTGCACCAGTCGACTGTTCGAGATGGTCAGCCGTTTGCCGCTAAAATTGGGAGAAGCGGTTGACAGAGCTAAGAATAACCTGCCTGCGCATGCCAAACACGGCTTGACCCCGCTACGCACACGAGACGATTTTACACAGGTGGTAGACTGCCTCGGTCTCAGATGTAGCGTAGTAGTCACTAAAAGAAGAAGCCGAGGAACACTCTTCCCCCTTGCCTGAGAGGTGTCCGTATTTTATGGTGTTAAAGCTGCCGTACAGTTCAGTCTACTAAGGAAAATAGGCGTGAGTCTCTGAGTATCCTATTTGCAATGCAAATCTGGATGCGGTGCACAGACAAACTATCTAAGCTGAAATAGCTCAAATAGTTCCACAAAAGTACGGCAAATTGGCGTCAATCTTAAGGCCTGAGCTCGATCTTTCATTGACCTTTTTCACTTTGGAAAATAACCAAGTCAAAATTTCTTTTAAAATTTTCTATTGATGATGGTGTCACCCCATCTGTTAGAGGGGGATT
>CACRXP010000648.1:309154-374555 GCA_902702965.1 Spirometra erinaceieuropaei
GTGGTGGTGGTGGTGGTGGTGGTGGTGGTGGAGGTGCCAGTGGTGGTGGTGGTAGTAGTTGTGTTGGCTGGCTGCTGCGGCCGATTCAACAGCTGGGTATGGCTCGTCGTGTCGGCTGATGATGGCGACGGGGCGGCAACAGTGCGAACGGAGGCCACAGGGGTAACGATCGGAAGGGATTTTGAGGAAGCGTCGGTAGTGGGAGAAGGAGTGGAGGTCGTTGGGTAGACGGCCTCTGCTACGACCGAATGGCGTCCGAAACGTCCATTGAGGTCGTGGGCAGATCGGGTATGGTTGAACGTTGTCGTTACGAGGCGGCGGTTGCTGTGATTTGCGAGCTTCTTGTTTGACGTTGACGGGACTGATGAGGTTATCTTTGAATAATGCTTCATCTGTCTTCACTGCTCTCCTCCAGGTCTGCCGGTCTTGTGCGAGGTCTTTCCAGGTGGCCGGGTTAGTTTGCAGACGCTTCACGGAAATTTTTAGTGTATACTTGTGGCGTCGTACTTGACCTCCTTGTTAGTCGGAGCCCGCGGCGACATCTCCAAAGATGAGCCGTTTGGGTAGCCAACGTCGTCCATTCATAAGAGATGACCGGTCCAGAGTAGTTTTAGTCGTTTCAGCATGACGTAGATGCTGAGGAGTTCTGTCCGTTCCAATACATTGGTGTTCGGGATTCGGTCTTGCTACCTCATACTTACTAGACGGCGAAGACAGCCGAGTTGAAAGTGGTTGAGTCTGCTAGCCTGCTCTTTGTACACTGTCCAGGTCTCTGTTTCATACAGCAGCGCCAGAAGGATGACTGCCTTGTACATCTTCAGTTTGGTGCAGAGGTGGAGACCGTGAATATTTCAGACGGTGTTCTGCAGGCAGCCGAAGCCTTGCGTGGTCATGGGAATCTGGCAGGCCACTTCGCCATGGATTTAAGTGTTACAAGATAGGGTACTGTCCAGGAAGGTGAAGTTGTCCACGGCCTGCAGTAGGGCGCCGTCCTCGTTGATTCAATATAATAGAGTATATATGAGGGATTTAGGCAGAGCCATGGAAAACCCTAGGTAAAACTAGACGTATGAAAAAACACACATATATTTACAAAATAATTATGCCAGTCATTAATATCGTGCACCTGTTTGACCGTGAAGCATGAATATATCTAATGTCCTTTTGAAAGTCTCAACATTTTCCGCTAAGGCAACGGAGTTCGGCAATTCGTTCCATCCTTCAAACAGCCGATGGGAGAAACATTTGACCCGCATTTCGAGTTTGGCATACTTTAGCTTCAGTTTGTATTGGTACCCTCGAAGATCTGTCCTCCGCACCACTTCGAAGAATCGTCAAAGTGGAGAGCACTGTCTAGCCTTCTGAAGATTCTAAAGGCCTTGATCATATCCCCTCTGTATTTTCTATGAGAGAGAGGAAATATTTTTAGATATTCCGGGCATCTATAATAAGGTTAGCTCCTTAATCCGTCGGCTAGCTTAGTCGCTCTTCGTTGGACGTTCTCCAGAAGGGTGAAGTCGTGCTTCGTCCAGGGACACCATGCCTTAACACAATATTTCAACATTCGTCGAACTTATGCTCCAAAACTTCGGCCGACAAGTCCTTCGTCGAAATTGAGGAAGGATCTTCTTATCGCGCCTAGGATACCCATAGCTTTCTTTGGTACCTTGGCGAAGTGAGACGATGGTTTGAAAGTTGACATCATGCACACACCGAGGCTTCTTAACTCGTTGACTGATTCGAATTGGTGACTTCCTATAAAGTAGTGAGATTTATATCTCGACGGCCTCCTGTTGTCCGATCGTAATCGCATAAGCTGGCATTTGTTTAAGTTGAGGCTAAAACACCACTCATCACACCATCGCTGAAAGCAATTCAGATTGTCTTCTAACTGCACAGGGTCTCCCGGCTTCTTTATTGATTTCCACAATTTGAGATCATCGGCAAACATTATGCGCATGTAGTTCAGACAGCCCAGGCAGTCATTCACATAAATTAAGAACAGAATTGGGCCCACAACGCCTCCCTACAGAACGCTACTGTGAATAGAGGCTCATTCCGATATAGCATTTCCAATACACACACGCGGAGATCTGCCATAAGAAAATCGGCTAACTATTTAAGCAGATTTCCATTCACCCCCATTTGACGCAGTTTAAATATAAGTCGTCTGTTTGGAGCACTATCAAAGACTTTTCTGAAGTCAATGTAAACGGTTTCGACTGAAAAACCCAAGTCGATTGATTTCGTCCAGCTTTCCAAGGATATTAGCTTTGTAGGCTGCGTTGGCTGGTGGTTGATGCATAGCCACGGTTTTCATCGTATTGATGACCAGACCGAAGTCATCGCTAATGGCGTCAAAGAAGTCTGTGCTCCTTTGGATGTCCACTTATTAGGCGGCGCTGAGGGCAGAGTCGTCGTCAAAGAGAAGTTCGTGGACAATAGTTGTGGTTACACGCAACCGGAAGTGCATTCGCCGGTGGTTGAGGAGTTGACCATCCGTCCTGTAGACGATACGGATCGCGGGACGTTCGTCTCGGAAGGCGTCCGCTAGTTTGGCAAACAACATGAGTCTGAAAAGGCTAGTAGGTAACTAATGGAAGTAAGATCCCCTGAGACACAAATGTCAGGCTCGACTGCATTCGATTACGTCCAGATACTGTCTATGGTCCCAGTGCCCTCTATTTTGGCTTTTTGGAAATTTTCTATATGAGTACGACGCAGATTAATGGAGACCCCGCTCAGGGTTCAGTTGTCTGGTGTCGCCTAAATGGTTCGCGTGATTCGCCAGTGTCAATCTTGACGTCATGCTAATGTTCCGACGTTTTCCCATCGTTCATATACATGAATTCCTGTATTCGCTGTAAAATGTTTGCTCTGTAAGAAATTCGTGATATTAAAAATAGCATGAGGCCAACGGTATACTAAGCTAACTAGTTTTATCCCCTTTTGGAGCATGGCAACTCCGGTCATTTCCATCAAGAAGAGCAGACAAGGTGACCCCTGCAACAGGGAATATTTTTCGTCTCGTCGCTTTAATCAACTTGCGTAAAACTCGAATCTACTTTTACCGGAGGTTATGCTATTGTCGTCTTGGTATCGCCGGTTCCCCGTCTATGCTTATTGAGACGGTATCCATCCGTTAAGATGCCCTTGAGGCGGTATTATTTAACTTTTTTGCGTTTAACGTTTGGTCTTTTTGGTTCTAGTCTTGACATTGTCATCCCGGTCACTAGTATTCTGTGGCATGAGCGTCCTTAAGTCCACAAGCTCGTTTTATAGTTTTCTACTTTTATTAGGACATACGCATATCCCATACAGGGTTCATTCTCGTCTCCCGCACTCTAAGTCGCAGTTATGCTTCCAGCAGAATTGACTGTTTTTGACTGGAAAAGTAAAGAGGACGGGTGCAGATCATGGATGTGAAGACCATGCCGTTATCGTCAAATTGCTAAGGCACCACAGACTTTGAGGTTAGAGAGTATAAATGTTTTCTTCTTCGAGGTTAAAGCGAATACTTCGGGTTGTACATGATGAAGCGTAATGAGTATTTAAAATCTGATTAGCGAAAAAATAATCTTTGAATTTGACGAATTGTCTGAAACTTATTCAGGAACGACTTTGCTGTTTGCAGGTCCCGGAGGGCCAGGATAACTTCAAACCTTCGAACGTTTTAAACACCTGCTTTTCTAGGATATCGTTAACTAGAAGTTGACTGCCTAGCCTGCAAACTGCCGTGATAAATAAATTGTGCCTTAGTCAGTTTTCCAACGAATTTCAACACGTGGAGGAAAATCCCAGAAATGCAGAAAGTGGTTCTGTATAAACGGTTCTATTGTCAATATCAGAGACGGTAACCGCGAAGAAGTTGTCCAGTTTTCGCACAAAATAAAACTACTGTTTTCAGTTGAGTTTGTAGCATTTCGTGGTGTTCGTGTGTGATGTGTGTGTTGATGGAAAGATGCTTGGTGATATGGTCTGGTTTACGGTTATTCGATGCACATTTTCGCGGAGTCACATGTGACCGAGTAGGCCCGTGCAGTGACTAGATGTGCTAAGGTAATATGGGCGGTTGAGCGATGGCGGCGCGTGAGTGCCGGTGCTCCAGGCACTGTTTTGCCAGACTATGTGGTATATTCCCCAGTAAATGAGTAGACCAATGCGCGACATGCATTTGCAGTGGTAGTGTGGGCGCGATAGGTTGGGAGGTACTGAGTCGGTCAGGATTCTTATAGTGCTAGTGGTGACCACGCCGTTGGATTGACAGACGGTAGGGCTGTGAATGAGAGAGTTGTTGGGTTTGCAAGCTATGTTCGGTTCGTCGATATTGCTGTGAATATTTTTTTTGTAGATATGCGTGTTCAAATGGGTTACAACGGTGAGAGAACGTATTTGGGCAGAGAGGACAGTGATGGCTAATGAGGTGAGTGTATGTGGAAATTTTGGTGTTAGCGCACCGATCGCGAGCCGGTGGATTTGAGAGTGACCGATCAGGTCGATGCATGGGGTGGACTTAAGACCAAAATGAGTCCACGCCACAGATAGTAGGATGGTGTTTGATGAGGCGTCGGGAGCGTTCTGATGGGTGCCATAGTGGGAGAGCTGGTAGCCATCACCGTGGGAGTGACGTTGACCGTCGGTTGTGGATTATCGAGAGCGCAGGGTTGACGTGGACGCCATGGGTCGGCTTCGCCGATTTTCGCTCCATTGATGCCCATAGTTCAGCAACCGACGGTTCCTACGCGTGGTTATTAGGGCTTTCGGATCGATTTGTAAGCGTTTCGGAAAATTCTTTAAGGTGTCCGTGTAGCGGTGCATGCGACCTCGTCCCATCCTTTCAAGATGGATGCTTCATCTCAGTTACGTTTGCTTTAGCATACCGCAAATGTTGAGGAATCCAGCCCTTTTCAAAACTTATACGTCTGCGAACCTGGCTTGCCATCGCAGACGGCTGAAATGGAAATGGTGGAGATTTTGCACTCGTATCTTTTAGACTGTCCGGGTCCCCAATCTATTAAGCAACATCCACAGGATAACACTTTTTACACCTAAATTTGATGTCGAGTTTGACACCGTGACGATTGTGAAGAATTGTGAAGCCCGATCGCCGGAACAAAAGCTTCATTCGCCTGACGTTTTTGACTCCTGCTCGAACCTATTATCGGAGGTAATAGCAAGTACGTGTGGTTCATGCACAAGGAGCCGCTGTATTCATAGGATGCAATCGTCCTGCTACCGCAGACCTATACAGATTTACTGATCTCTCATACCTTCATCGCGGATTGTTGCGCTTGGTGTAATGGATGCTTGATGGCCGACTTGAGCGTCGCAAATCGCCGAAATTTCATCACGGATGCAGGACGTTGGTGTGACGACTGCTCGACCGCCCGATCTACCGACCCTAGAGTTTGCAGCAGAGTTCAACTGTGCGCTCCCCGCGTGGAGGATCTATCCACCTGGGTGAAGTGTCTGCACCGAGTATGGAAGGGGGAGGTCATTGCATTTGTTAATGGACTGGAGACCGGTGAACAATGACTCAAACAGCTCACGACTCACGCGGTTGTCGCTCTAGCGAGGGTTTCGGCCTCGTCGAACTTGAATGTATGGCCGGATCTCGTCGAATGAACCGCAACATGAGAGCTGACGTCACTTTTCCGTACTGCTACCGCCTGTTCAGCCATTCACGCTCGGAGCAGGCTTTCGGCTTCTCGACGTAGTTGATTTTTCCGCAGCTTCACCAGATCTGACAAACGACTCCAGGCGTTTCTCGCCGTACCAACGGGCCTTTCGATTTTATTGTCTAATGCCTGGTGCTTTCCCCGGTCGGTGTGCAACCCCAACCCCCAGGCGTGGGAAAAGGCATCCGACGGTTTCCGAAACGTTCTGGACATACATAATCGTTCGCAAATATGGGGTCCGTTCAACCTGTCCGTTTGCGTATGCACCGGCTGACGACGTTGCGCGGGTAGCCACTGACTTTGGACAGCAGTCCAGGGTATTGTTGTTCCAAAAAATATTGTCTTCCGGATCACTGGAGTGCGTTCTATCACGCCGATAGAGCGCCCTTACACTACTGCGTTTGTGACTGATTTGGTAGTCACTGTTGAACTTCAAAGTGCAACATAAAACTTCGAGCTTAATCCTTATATTGTATATCTCGTTCTTTTTTCGACTTCTTGTTGTTATTTTGCTATTTCCCTCAGGTTTTATTGATTTAAAATAAACTTCCAATTGCCGAACACGCGGCAGCGGTACGGAGGAATGACGCCAACTCTCAGGTCGCGGACCATTCGACGAGACCCAGCCACACATTCAAGTTCGATGAGGCCGAAATTCTCGCGAAAGGGGATAATCGTGAGAGCCGCTAGTTGCTTGAGTCATAGTTCACGGGACCTCAATCAATCAACAAGTGCAACGATATGTCCACTCCATACTGCGTGCTGAGGCATAGGCTGGCAAAGGTAATTGACCACTCGGGGCGCAACCTAGCCGGTGAGCCAGATGGCCGAGCAATCATCACGCCAGCATCCAACACGGGTGATGACATTTCGGTAATTAACAACTTGCATGCCGGCCAGCAAGCAATTAGCGCACCAGCGGGCAACGATCCTTCATGAAGGGAAACGCGGTTAATTGCTATAGGTATGTGGTAGCATAGCGACTGCATCCTATAAATACCGCAACGTCCTGTGCACGAGTCAACTTTTTCTGCTACTGTCTCTGATGATGGATTCAAATGAGAATCCGAAACGTCAGGCGAATATAGACCTTGTTCCAGCGATCGCTTCTCCTTCTGATCAGCTAGTTCCTGGAACTCGCATCTTCGCTTGTATCGGTAAACTTTCAATGTCCACAATATTGATTAGGTAGACACCAAATACAAAGATAGTCGAGGTGCTGCCGATATAAGTGAGTTCGTTATAGATTTTTTCACGTTTAAAGGAGACTGACAGCACACAGGAGGTAATTTATAAACCTACGCAATTCTATCCATAGGGTTGACGATTCGCTTTCGGTCTGTGGAAATGACCGATTTTCACATCTATATAAGCCTGCGGTCTATGCCCTGACAGTACCCCACCTGGAAAAGCATTACAAGTTTGCCTTCGGCTGGGTTCCATATGATTACCTGTCGAAGAATTATGACGTGTCCTAAGTCAAATAAAACCACACAAGTCTCCTGGACCCGACGGGATTCCTGGGCTGATACCTACGGAGCTATGAACGAGCTATCAGAGCCTCTTTCGATTTTCTTTATGCTGCCCGTAAGGACAGGAAGGCTGCCATTACAGTGGAAGACAGCTAACCTAATTTCCTTACATAAGTGAGATAGGAGGATGGCAGCAAGCAGCTTTAGGCCTATTAGCTTAACTTGTCTCTCATGCAAAACGATGTAGGCTCTAGTAAAGAGTGCAATACAGAAATTTTGTGAGGAAAATAGCATCTAACAAATAGCCTCTCAAATCTGTTAGCTTGTCTGGAGATCTCGATCAGGGTTTTAGAAGAGGATTTTAAGGTGGATATCGTGTAAATCGATTTCGGCAAAGCATTCGACACTGTTCCGTACCAACGCCTTCTTCATAAATTAAGCGCCATCGTCATCCGGAGCGCTCTTCTGACCTGGATAAGGGCGTTTCTGGTTGGCCGAAAACAACGTGTTCGTATTGAAAATGATATGGCAGACTGAGTGAACGTGACTAGAGGTGTGCTTCACGACTGAGTTCTTCATCCTTTATGTTAATGACAGCCTCCAGGAGCTCGATTGCGGTAAAATAATGTTTGCGATGACGTCAAACTCTGGAAAGTCATTAAGAGTCCAAATGACCAGAGAGCCCTTTAAAGCAATTTGCACCGAGCGCAAGCCTGGTCCGACAAATGGCTTCTAGATTTAAAAGTACAGAAGTGCGCCGTCATTCATCTGCGTCCAACCAACTGTAACTTAACTCAGAGCCTGAGGGCATATTACATGAAAGACATTAAACTTCCTGCAGAATCTTCCCAAAAGGATCTCGGTGTTTGGATACAGAGCGACATGAAACCAACACTGCAGTCCAACAAGGCCGCAAAAACGCCATGAGAAGGCTGCATGCCATCAAAAGAACGTTCTTACCATTTGACAAAGACCATTTTGGAAGAGTTTGCGGCACCTTTGTTCGGCCCCATTTAGATAATGGCATACAAGCGTGGCGGCCATTGTTTGTAAAGGAACAAACATGTCCTGAAAGAATACAACGTCGCTCAACAAAGCTGGTGAACGGTTTAAAAACCAATCCTAAATGGAGACTGAATTGCCTTAATTTATTCCCTCTTGTTACAGGCGCAAAGAGGCGATCTTCTCCTCGTCTACAAGATAATGCATAGTCTTGAGCATGAACTTACTTTTGAGGGCATGTTACAGCGGCACCTCTCACCCAATCTTCGTGGTCACTCGATGAAGCTACGGACAAAAATATCCAGGCTCAATCTTCGTTCTGGATTCTTAACGTAAACGATAGTGGAGAAAAGGAACGACCTCCCTCAGTCAGTCGTGGAGGCGGCGTTTCTGCAACTCTTCAAGAAACGCTTGTATGCTTATTCCTGTCCCCTGTCTTCCCTCGACAGTCTGAGCCTGAGCTAAATACCCTGTGACTCCCCCAAAAATTATTTCTCTGAAACAATTCTACTCAAATAAACCAAGTACCGTTTTGACAGCGAATATTTTCACTGTTCGCGAACATTTGGATCTAACGGGCTGTAATGTAATCAATAGGGTTTTAAAATATCTTGTCTATTTTTCTTATCACATTAACGGAAAAATAAACTGAATATTCTTTACTAATAATAGGCGATGACAAGGGACCACTTCTTAAATTTATACTCTCCGGTATCGGTTTTGGAGGCAAGATTTGAGGTGTGAAAGAAGGGGGCGTATCCCGGGAATTCATTTGAGACGTTGTGGAAGGACTTTTAAAGTCGAAGTATACTGTAGTCACCGTTTCCGTTACTTCAATGGCTTGAAAGCGATTCTAGGGAAGTGATATGCCAGGACTGGTGGGTTTTTTATGTGCAGAGACATACTGCTAAGGGGCATGAAGTTAACGTTTGCCCATTAACCTAAAATTTGCTTGTACGTCACTTTTTTCAAAAATTTCGAAAAAATCTGGTGTTTCCTGAACACTGCAATAGTTTTCGCTAACAGACTGACTTTAGGTTCCAAAGTTTAACACAGTGCTTGAGGATTTTTAATGTCTCTGTTATATCTTGATGCGAAGAAGTGATCGAGGGAAAGTGCGTTCTGGGAACAACCGCATTATTTTCATAAACCGCTAACGCGCGTATTATAACAAGTTATAAGGCGCCTTACATATTTTGGACCCTACGAGTTTTGGAAAATTCTAGCCTGTGTTGTGCCAGTCGCAGAGGATGTCCTAAAGCATCTCGGTCTATGGCGCGTTGTTCGTAGATTAACAGCCTTGCTCGCGTGAATCCCCTCACGGGGAGATCGCATATGTTCGACTGGTAATCGATTGGTCCGTGCGCGTGAGTAAAGGTCCCGCACCTGCTCGATGGTGCGGTATACGCTAGTTGGCTGCCTAATTTTGCGCGCGCTTTAGTAGCCAGCTTAGTTTGTGGTGCCGTACGTAGTCAAGTCTTCTTTTCCCTTTTGGCTGTGATCTCATACCACGTACGTTCGTCATGATAGTCTGTAAAATTGCATTTGGCTTAAGTGCCAGGGCATATTTCATTCGGTTAAGTATGCAAGGGGAATCTATGTTTGCTTTACGCGAAGTCCATTTGGGAGGTTGTCTGATAGCTGCTCTAAACAATTCCTAACTTAAACAGATTTCATTGAGTGTTAATGCTGTTAGTTCCGTTGGTCGGTGGACTTTTTCTTCTTGAAATAGACAGATTACTGAGAACTTAGCATTGAATGATTAGCTATCTCTTTCTCAGCCTTAAGGACTCCTTCTGAGTCAACAATTACATTTTGGAGTCCCTAGCGGTGGGTATACATTTACTTCCGGGACATTTAGACTATTTTCATGGGGACTATAACGCGCGGCATTCTGTTGTGAGAACCTCCCCTGTTTTCATTCGTGCACCCTGTTCGAGAATTTCTCGTGTTTGTCGGAGTGTAGACGGACGACCAACGAAGGGATCGTGCAATTGTTCTTCAAATGTTTAAGCCTCTTTGATAAGAAATGCAGATTATTTGGCTTTCTATAAAGGTATTTTAAATTGTGTGTAGTATACGGCATAAGAAGTTAACCGCTCCTCTGATGACGTCGGTAGAAGCCATGGGCTCTAGTATACTGACCTAGTAAAACTGTTTATGAATTGCACCTCGAGTTTCCTAGGATTCCGCTGAGTGTTGTTAAAGGCTTGCGCTAATTTTGTGCCAAGAGGGAATTTAGATACTATTATTTTGTGACCATTTTCTAAAGTCATATTTCAGTCACGCATATGAATGGGCCAGATATCGTTTATACGAATAATATCAAGGCTGTTATCTCTTTTAGAGGGTTTACCGACTGTTTATGCCCAGTTATGAAAGGCCATCGAGATAGTAATTCACTGGGCTTGATAGTAGCCGAATGTTCAGTCCATTTTATTTCTGCTTGTGCGTGACACCGTACAAGGCTACGTAATTATTAAATATGTGGGGACTGCCTAAGAATGTGTAATGGATACTATTCTTAATGTCTTCTGCCAAGTATGTGTATAATCGAATAAGCCCATGTAGCAGCTGAATAAGCGGATACATTAAGAAGGGAGAGGGCGCACTTGACAGGGTCGACCAGACCTGTTGGCATAGCGTATTAGCTGAGGCTGTTACTGATTCGCGGACATCTGACCATTTTGATAAGCGACTGCGACAAACGAATGCAGTGGGAGTAATTTAGCTCGCGCTGTTGGCGGTTGTGTTCCGTGACATGGTAAGGTCGTCAGTGTGGTTAATATGGGCTAAAGCTGGAAAGTGATGCAAGAAAACAATACATGGAGGAGTTTCGCGACTGGGAGTTCGGCCTGGACCGATAGGGCTGTAGCGATCATGCTAAAATTGCGATGAACCCCTAGGCTTCCAACAAATTCTGTCAAGTGCTATGAATGTGCGATAGTAGCTGGAGCATACTGGCAGATTTTAACAGTTGACAGAGTTTTTCCGTATTATTATGGTTTTGCGCACTTGTTGGTTAATCTTTGCATCCTATGTTCCGTTGGTTTCTGAGATTGCAATCTCAAGGGGTGTGACTGTTTTCGAAACCTGCCGACCAAATATGAGGCTTTTACAGTTTTCTTGCCTACTTTAGAAATACCTCGATGAGGTCGCAAAATGTTCCTACTGCATCAGTTTGCATACCTTGCCTGTCTTGCTAGGCTTTTTGCAAAAAGACCTATTTTGAAGCGTGCTACTCAGATATCTTTTAAATTCAGCCACACACTTAATGCCAATGTGCCTCAGTATTGCAGTATTTTTCAGAATTCCATTCGCCGTGAATAACCAGATGTTCTGCAATTGTCTTCGTCCTGTTATCTACTGTGTTCTTAGAGAAGTGCAAACATTCGATAGAATCCTAATTCAATTTCAGCAAAATAGGAATTGTAAAAAATAATACCACAAATCTGGGCAGCTTTGGCCGTTATTCTATCAGTGTGTGGTTAGAGCTAGCAATTATTCGAGTAGCTCAAACCCAAGTATTTGACAGTGGTATATGCCATCATAGGTGGGGTAGCCTATTAGGTCAAAAAACATATAGCGACTAATGACGGAGAGAATGCCGTTGGCCATTTTGAGGTCCACGCTGGAAGAGCAAGCAAGTCAACATGTGTTTGCCCCAGGTAATGTTGGGTAGTATATTTAATGAAGGAATACAGGAATTTGAGGTCGTCAGCATAAATAAAGGATTGAGAATGTTTAGCTGCCGTCTACGTATCATAAATGTAAAGCAGGAACATAAGAGGACCTAAAAGAGCGCCTCCTAGGGCCCCACTTACACTGGGCTTTCGTTGGAAAACGAAGATCCCACTAAAACCTTTTGTTTACAATTAGATAGGTTTGACTAAATAAAGTCAACAAAGGGAGTGATACGTCCGAGAGTTTCTAATTTAACTAAGAGTCTTCTGTGTGACACTTTATTAAAGGCTTTACTAAGATCAACATGAATAACGTCAACAGATAAGTGCTCATTACGAATAGAAGTAGATTGAGAAACGGCACATGACTCTTCCCAAGACGGGTTTTACCCGTGTTGGGAAGAGTTAATAACTTGATATGCTTTAAAAAATTCAGTAATCTTCATGACGATAGGTTTTCCAAAGGGTTTCGCGAGCGAAGATGTTTTATGGACACCTCGATGTTTTTGAACATCAGAACGAGAGCCAGATTTGAATATTGAAATAATAATAGTCAAATAGTCAGGAAAGAAACCATTCTCGAGAAAGACTGAAAAGATTTCGCTAAGTAATGAAAGAAAATATCTTAGCTGTTTTATAAGACAGTGCGGGATATTTTCAGTTCTTATCGTGTGTGAGTAAGTAAGCTGGTTTATCAGTTTTTGAAGGGATGGGTTCATTTTAAATGGTAAAGTGTTTGGTAAAGAATCAATTTAGCATTTTGCGTTTCCTGACTCCTTGGTGATGAAGGCTTTGTTGGAGCTAATCAAAGAAGAAATGACTTGATAGGACCTTGCTGATGATCTCTGCCGGAAGACCTGAGCAACTGATCTAGAAGAATTCGCACCACTAATGGCTAAGGACTCTCCATGATTATTTTCGAAGTTAGTTCGAATATTTCAATGATTCTTGAGTGAACTGATAGTGATTTTACGAACGGATCTTTAAGCTGCTTCTGGAGCTTTTCTAGTCTGTTTTTAAGAAGGTGTGGGACAGTGGACGACTTGGCATTCGACTTAAACGTCCTTAGTGACATGCGGTCGAGGAGACCTTCCGTTACGCATTTCAATAAATCGCCGTAAAATGTCCACCATTATTTGAAAAAGTACTGCGTCAATCTAGGATGCTTGCAAAGTTACTAACTAAGTCTCTGTTAACATTAGCATAGTCAAAAAACTGGGCTTTACTGCTGGTTTTGCAGAAATGGAAAATGGAAGACAGCAATGAATTAATGCATTATCACTTTTAAAAAGTTTTCGATGGAAATCCATAGATAAAGGACAGATACCACTGGTAAAAATTAAATCTAATATACCATCGTTTCTGGCCAAAGAATGGATTAAGTAAGACCAATTCGGAGATCGAAAAATGCCCAGAGACTCCTGGAATCTAGGAGAGGACGCGTGTATATGCCAGTCAATTTCTGGCAAATTAAAATTTTCTACGATTGTCTTGGCATAGAACTAGGTCGCTGCAACTGTTTCTAAGAGTTTGCAGAGTTGGTTTCCATTTCCGGATTAGCAAGAGGGATTGTATGCATATCCGATAAAGGATTTCGTATTTTGCGGAAGGATTACCGAAACGAAACAGAACTTTCCAGAAAAGGGAGAAACGGCTTGTCCACATATGACATTAACAGAGTAAATGTGCGTAGGTCAAGAGTTCTATTCGCCTGACGTTTCAGATTCTCGCCCGAACCTAGTATAGGAGAAAGTGACAGATACGGGTGATTCGCGCACAGAAATTTGCAGTATTTATAGGATGCAGTCTCAATGCTGCTGCATACCTAAGGCAATTGCCTGCTCTCCCCTGCATCGGGGATGGTTGCTTGCTAGAGCGCTAGTTGCTTAAGGGTTTCATGCAGGTCCTTATCAACTAGTTCCTGGGACTCGCATCTCCGCTTATATCGACAAGTTTTTCCGTGCTCAAATCTCATCACACGTGTTCGGTGCTGACCTGATGATGGTTCGACCATCTGCCTCCCCGTCACGTTTGCTTGCATCGACAATCCACAAAAAGTTAAAGTAAAGTCTTGATTATGGATCTAAACTAGTAAAAAGCCATGAGTTATTTGTAAAGACAACAGTCGTGCAGGACGAGACACTTTCTTCAAAATAACTAGGGTTCCTATGTGAGGTAACGCCTGCCATTTGAGTCAGAAAACGCCTACATTAAAACGCACATGCACAAGTAAAATGGCGTTATTTTTTAACACAAGAGGTCATACCATATTGTACAGAAAGACTACTCCCATTATGGGTAAGATCTGCCTTTCAAATTGTAATATTCATTGATCTTTTGGGGTATTGTGTATCCGAACATAATTGCATCGACGATGTGAGATGTATTTGGGGTCAGTTACACATAACCTGTGGAGTATCTTTTACGGGAATGGTGGTAATTGGAGTTAAATAGGCGGGGTCTCAGGACGCGATCAACGATACTTCTTGGGGGCGAAATGCAAAAAACTGCATCAGACAATCTAACGTAAAATACACCTCCGCCAATAATGCCTTAAATATGTATAAATGCGGAAACACTTATAAACGGTCTATGCAGCAGATGTATATCGCTTGTTTTTGGAGCAAATGTATGCTTCTTTATTTTGACAAGCTAATTCAAAATTTTGTTTTATTAGCGCATTTTAATGAGAGGTATTAGTCCCCTTTATCAAGCTTGATGGTCCTATTAGCATTTTCACACGTGCAAATATCTGATTCTTATATATGCTCAGTGCCAACTTATATTTTAAGATTAACTACGGTAGGAAGTCCCAGTCTAAGAAATAAATGGAATGTCCATTTTGGGCAGTACATATTTTCGGTATAACCCTTATTTGTCTGACGCAATCACATATTTATCTGAGGATTTCTTGTTCTAACCTCGACAAATTATTTTTATCAGAATGTGTTTTAGGGCAGGCGCTCATGGCAAAGCTTCGTCAAAAAATTCCTTTTTTAAAATATGCTCAAAAGAGGAAACTGGCAAAATTTTGTCTATAAAACATTTTCTCATTCTTCTTGATGCACGTGGCGGCGTTCATCACGAACACCTAAATGGAATAATTCCACCAGACAATCCCGACGCCACGAGTGGTGTGTACTATTTACATGCGACCGCATGCGACGACCTGTTGACCGAGCGTGTTCTGGCGTACGCTTTGTATAAGCTTGACTTCACAGAACTAGTTGCTCTCGTGCCATAATTTCAGATGGATGAACTCCAGCTACTATGACTGATGTTTTTCAGACAGTAGTTCAAGTATTCAGTCAGGCAAGAAATCTGGGTTCAATTTCGTTCCTGAAATGACACACTGATAGTAGTTCGATTTTAGAAAATTGCTGAAGTTGGTTAAGTACTGCGAACAATATACTTAATTTTTCTCAACAGGTTGATGATGGGGAGTGCAGTTAACTACCTTAGGTATGCAGTAGTATTGCGTCTGCATTTTATAAATACTGCAACTTCCTGTGCTCCATCCACCCTTACCTGTCACTGTCTCTTATGATGGGTTCAAGCGGGAATGTTAAACGTCAGGCGAATAAAGCTCTTGTTCAACCAACCGCTCCTTCTTCTTATCAACTGGTTTCTGGTACTCGCATGTTCGCTTATATGGGTCATCGTATTGTTTTGTCTTCACAAGTTCGGCGTCCGTCAATTGAGCATCGTGATGGCTAATGCGAATGTCACATGCGCAGCCGCGTTGTGACTACTAGCTTTGACATCTTGGGTTGTAAACCTCCGAATTCCGTTTCAGATAGCATTGTCATTTTTATCAACAATTTCCTTACAGGATCTTAGAGATGATTGGTTTATTTATGACAGCTATTTTTTCTTCTTCGTCGACTGTTCTGGTCTGATGAATTAGAGAGTCACGTAGTGTAAGCTCAAGACTTTCCGGCTCACTCATTTTCGTTTTAGAACCGACCTTACTTTCAATGAGGGCGAAAGATACGCCAATATCATCAACGACCTCTTGAGTCATTGCTGAGGCGGTCCTTCATCGTCCATAACTACCACGGGTGGAAATCTACCTGATGGGCATGCGGAAGATACCATTTATCTCAACTGAATGGGATAAGATATGCAACCAAACGTTATGATTAAAGAAAATTAGGTAAACAACTGGCGGTCTTTGAGGTCTGCGTTCGCTGCAAACATTGTGATAACATTAAGACACTATGCGTTCATTAAAGAGATAAATACAGCTGGAGCAGTAAGACTAAATAACATCTGCCCAGTTGGTTGCAAAGGCATTTTCATAAGGACGCTGCATCGGCGTGCCTGGGCCGGATGATTGAACACACGGACGAACAGTGCTTTCAGTGCCAGAATCTGTGCTTTCATGTATCAGGTTATTTCCACAGAAAATACCAGCACTGTTGATAGAATGGCGGCAGTTAACAACCTAGCACAACTACAATTTTCCGCAATGCATGCGAAAACTGCTGACCCTGATAGTTATGCGGTTTCACAGCAAGTGAAACCTAAATCCTGATACATATGTCGATTGCATTATACTTGTCCCTTACTGTTTCTAATGCCCGATTAAAGACCATGATGCATCTTTCGTATCCGACTGGTTTCCGAATAATGTATGGCTGTAATTCTATCCGTCTGATCAGCCTTAAAGTAGGTGGATTTTGCATGCTGCTAGATTTATCATGCGTTATTCCGGCTAACAGTTGGGAGTCACTGAGATTGTGAGGGTGGTTGTTGTTTCGTATATTGTTTTTCCCACATATTTTGTATTCTGACGACACGTCCGCTTCTCCGCCGAACTTTTTTAAACAAAACTTATGTATTACGCATCTCCCGTCACTTTCTCCTTTAGTTTAAAGACTGTTTTTTTAATTTCTACCAGCCCACTCGTCTATGCCTTCTCCACCGGAAAGGCCTTAACAATGTTTCCCTATGTAAGGCTATTTAGCCATTCCAGGCGTCGGCATTACTCTATTACAAGCATGTATCCGGTTGGTTTATTGAGACACACTGATTCATTTTCTGTCCTGAACACGTGAGCATTTCATTAATACCTACGACCTAAATTCTTAATTGCATTTTTCTCCTAGCAACACGCTGGCATTTATGGCGTTGGCTGTGCAGTTTGCTCAGGGCGGTTAAATTAGTAATTTAAATAAGCTCAGTTATATGACGTTAACATAAGCTACCAAATGATTACGTCACTTATATTACCATTTTACGATTGTACGACAGTCACTTTTTAAACCGTATTTAAAAAAGGCATGGTTCATGTTAATAAGACGATATATCAACAATAATGTTTAAAACCAACTTTTCGTAAATTTGGCTTTGATCAAAAGCAGTTTTATTTATATGACAATTCGAAGTGATTTTCTGAGAAAATTTTTTATACTGCACACTTCTTATTTTTATTGATTTAACTCGATCACTGGCGGCATTTGTTAAACTGTCGGAAGGTCCGATTAATGGCACTATGTTCTGTCGTTTCAACATTTTTGGACCACGGTGTTAATATAACATTCAGTAAAAGGATGCGTCAAGCATTATTTCCAATAATAAGTTCAGCTTTATTGATCATACAATTTTTTTCGTTCGAATCCCCTTGTTATCATATGTAAAACTTTTGGTGGATAAGAATTACGTAAAGGACGATGAAACGTCTCTTACTTTTTCATAGACAAGGAAAGGGAAACTATCGCGTACATTTAAACTGTGTTAGAATAACGAAAATTTCCATGTAAGAAATTACGAAACCAGTGGGCGAGCATTAGTGTGATTTCGATAAATTCCCATTGGACTGGTTCATTTATATGCAGACGGGGTACAAGTAAAACATACAAGAAATAAGAGGAAGGAGACACGATTACAGTTGGTCTTTTCATACAAATGAGATATGGGAACAGGGGGTAGGATAAACCAAAAACCCCAGGTTAAGTAGCAGTGTGGGTGAGAGAATAGCTGAGAGGGCGCGACGGGGTATTGTAGTTAACTTATTTCTGGCCATGGTGGTCGTGGAGCTCGTATCAGGTTCTTCTGTGCGCTCAAGACCAGCTTTCCTAACCTGATAGCAATTGCCTCTGATGCTGATAGCAGACGCTAACTCAATTACCTTGGGTAGTTTGGTGGAACCTAATAAATCACCTGGAAGGCTGCGCTGGAGTCAACATTGTGTGCCAGAATGACATTGTTGATGCTTATAGTATCAATTTGTTTCAATCATGTCAGGAGATATTCCCACATTCTTTCAGATAGGCGTCTATCTGTGGAGCCAAAATAACCTGCCCCGCAGGAGCAAGTAAGGGAGGAAGTGCACATGAGGACGATGTCATCTGAAAATCTATCCCCACCTCCGTGTAAAAAGAGGTTCCTCGAGAATAATACCCGAACCCTTGCCGCTGGAAAGGTTTGCGAAAGAGCCCGGTTAAGGTGTCATCTCCGAAGCACGTTTGCTGAGCGACCTAGAGGAACAGCGATTTCTTTTTAGCCGTCACTGCGATAGATGGTACGGATGCCCAAAATACGTCTTGCAATAAAGTTGCCGGGATGCGCGTTCTCGCGAAGTAGATCCTTTTCCCTTGTTTCCACATCCCATTTGCATAAAAACCAACTGTTATCGATTTTTCTTATCACTAGTACGTTTTAGTTGTGCTCGTTCTCATATAAATGTTTTGGTTCGATGCTAATTTATAGGCAGTGTAGGCATGCTCACTAACAGGTATTCTAATTGTTTCTCAAATTTCGAAAAATTGACCACAGATATGAGCATCACTTAACGTCAAATAGTTTCATCTGCGTGCTAATTCACTGATTGGAGGGTCCAGTTAAAGCTGCTAAAATGAGCGGCTTAAGTAATTGGTAGATTTTATTCGTGGCCTGACTGAGAACGTCTTCATTCGCAGCCTCACACAAATGTCCACTAGACAGAGCAGAATTTTGTTATAAAATCGAGACTAGAAATTGAAACTCAGAAAAAATGCTTTCCAGGGTGGTCTTCGTCTTATTTGCCGCCTTTCTAGGCACATATGGTTGGTTCCACATTAATTTAATTTTTCATTTATTATGTCAAGTATGGTAACTTATTGTGAAAAATGAAACCATTTACATTTAACCACTCTAATTACCACCTAAAAACTGCTGAAAAGTTATCGTAATACACAGCTTCACTAACGTAAGTTGAGTTAGTGAAACATGCTAGGAAACCCTAACATAAATAAAAGGGTACAGTAATGATAAATTACGTCATCCGAAAGCGTACTTTATAGTGCTCGTCAAGCATATGCAAACATGTAATCTCCTTTCTGAGAAGATACACTTTAAACGGCATCTTACTGAAAAGTAGTTAACCATTATGCAAACAAAGTAGACATTCTTAGCATCCAAGCAAAAAAATTAAGCGGTTTCTGTAAAAATGTTCTCTAAATATTGTCCAATGATTCGTTATATGTATAAATGTACCCCTTGTTTGCAGATTCGTAACGTTTTTTTGTTAAAGATGGGATGTTGGTCAAATGTTTAACAAATGCATTTTGTGAGCAACAGCTTATCTATTGTGTAAAATTAAAGCAGCCAACAAAATTATGAAGGCCAACATTTCCTACAACTCGCAATGAAATTAAATATGTCACTTCTGACTGCGGTGCGACAAGATAGAAAAAACGTTTTGCTATGATATTTTCTCTCTAAACAAACCGCTAACATTAAGCGCATACAAACGAAAACATGCAAGAAAGGTTACTGGAACAACTGACAATGAACGCAATGCATATGCTCAAACGTCCACGGTTTTATGAATCTTTCGAAACACATAAAGTATAAATATAAGATTAACTCAGACATTCACAATAATGACTCCATTAGTCGTATTATGGTCAACAAACTCGCCCTTTCTATTCATCAAAGGCTTACATTCGCGCCGTAATTAACATGTTGACTAAAAATCCGAACGACCGCACGGATATCACCGAGTAACTAAACAACTTCTATTTTAAAAAGCTCTAATGAATTTTATTTCATGGTATGCGGGAACTCCCCCATATTTAACAAAACCAGTAAATACGTTTTACAGTTGAATTATTATTCACCCATTGTGATACAAATGATAGCTCTAGAACACTCCGACCACACAATAGAAGACACACATGTTGATATAATCTGATATTATGTCATGATTAGGGAATATTGCAAATTGTTTCCTCATTTACTTCGTCCATAAATTAGCCCTAAATACGCTTAAAACTGAAATCAGATATGAGTAGTACATATACTAAGTAAATAAATAAATGATATATAAATCTATATATTTCAATATATAAATAAATATTAACTGTTCTGCGCACGTACGTCACGTTTGAGTACGATTTGGGCAATAAAAGTCGGAAATTTACAATTACACTTGCTCTTTCTTCCTAAAGAACTTATTTATTTTGAATATTTATAAAATAAACCAAAAGCGTTTTTGGAGAGAACGTCAGGAGTAACAAATCAGTTTTGTTCACCCCAAACTTGCTGATGAAACTCGTTTGATTTAATTTGAGTAGACGCTCTAGTCAAATCTTTTCTGCGTAAATGCATAAGCGAGACCACGTCTGTTGAAGTGTCACAAAATGAAAATCCCCCTAGGTTTAAATATTAACCTGTCAAGTTGGAAAAAACGATCCTATTGAAGTGTTTTAAAATTTGCGCCATAATGTTTGCGTTTACACTTGTCTTTCGTTGTGGCTCCAAATCTCTCGTTTACACAGCAAGACATAATTTAACATATATCACGCAGAAATACGATTCACGTATTAACTAAACCCATTGCTTTAAGTCTTGATCGGTTTATCCGATAAAAAGCTATCAGCGGCAAAATAGCATCGGGTTACAGGTCGAACTTCTGCTGCGAAGCAAGGTTTGCATGGATATATAATTTCACCATCTGCGGCCAGATCACAGAAAACATATGAAAAAAATCCAGCAAGATTTTAAAAAACACAAGCGTCTCATTTGCACTTCAACTAGACCGTCAGGAAATTTCAGTCGGGGCAGGATGGCTCAGGGAAGAAAAACTACGACACGTATGTGGAACAAGATTTAAGATGTTGTAACATGTTGACAAGAAAGGAAGTTATTTTCCGGGCCGAAACAGTGAAAAAGGAGACAATACACATTATCGGATAAATTAAAACAAAATGCCGGAAACCGCATGGTTGTCAGCCTTGGACAACGATAGCTTGTGTGACCAGATTGCCCGAAAACACTAGAGAACATGCAGGAACATTGAAACGCTGGGTCCAATGTCAATTATTCGAAATTAAACAAGTAATTTGTTGGAAACTGTAAGTCGCGAAATTCGATGATAAAGCCTATAATGAACGGCCTTTGGTGGGTCAGTTAGTGTACTTTAGTTTGCAAACGCCTCAAAATATCATTTAAAACCGGTCTATTTCAAGACCAAAATAAACCAAAACCGGCGTAATAAAACGTGTGCTTAGTTGTCGGAAACGAGATGGAACATAAAGATGCCATTTTTAACAAGGTGGTTATGACTGAAATAAAATATTGCCGGCAATTCTCAAATGCAAACAAACCAATTATAATTTAACTACTAGCTCAAATCTACCTTATGTGTTAGAAGGAAAGAAGTTGCCATGTAATAACAATAACAAAATTATCGTGTAACAGGATTTTCCTTTTGTCGAGAGCCATAAACTACTGCATTTTGGCCAATCAAATTTTAACTTAAATTGGCATATGAAATTTGATCATCGTAGAGGATAGTGACCACCAGAGGCAAAGGGACAGGCTGACCGACGGTGCTAGAATAAATTTATAGGATAGCCGGCTTGCGCAGCATCTGCTGCACCAATTCTTCCCTTATACACCGAGACCGATGAGGACACAACGTCGGCAGGGCCGCAGGAGAGATAGAGTGCAAAACGCGAATTTTGTTGCGAGATATAAAACTGGTTTTAATAAAAAAACAAGAGGGAGAATAACATAGGTCCCATTTGCGGATCAGTGCCAAAGTCACCAAATACATAAACGGATAGTACCCCCTAAGAATCAACAATGAGAAAACCAATCGCAAGTTAAAAATTATATCGAATCTCCCTCGTCAGTTTGAACGAAGGATGACACCTATTATCGGAAAAAAATCCAAAAAACATGTTCTAACATGAGGTGCAAACTGACACTGAGTTTGCTATTAGCCGAAAGTCATGGGCAACTGCTTTTGACTTACAGTAGGTGCGCTTACTCATGAAATGGGTTTTTATTTCGAAAGGATCACTTAAGCAGGCTTGTAAAATTAACCATTCTGTCGCAAATTTCTATAGTAATACAGCTACGTCCGGATGCCGACTTTTAAAAGAAGTCCCATTCGGGGGCATAAAAACTGTCCGTAAATAATGGCTACTTCATTACCATTAATTTTTCTATGGATTTTCGATGCTCTAAAAAATTTCATCATGTTTTGGAAAAAATGCATAAAATCATTATTCCGTTCATTTGGTAGAAACTTACGTGCCTTTTCAATTGTATACTCGACTGAATTCTGTTTTCCATAATCTCTCTAATCCTCCAATAAATTAAAACACAACCTGCGTTGCACTTGCATTCGGGGTTTACGAACTAAAAGCAATACATTTTCCGCGTATGGCAAACCATACACTTTTCTACAAGTCATGATAGTTAACAACAGATTTGACTTGCATTAACAAACGCAGAGACGCGATTTTTCTGAACGGGAATTTCACGGTATTACAAAATCTCAAAATAAAAAAACTTTAAAAACAAAATTATACTCTTTCTCAACGGATTATATATCAAGGCGTCATGAAAGAGAATATGAGTAATAATGATACTAATACATTATATCTTCCTTATAGGGTGGAACGAATTTGGACAACAGTTATCGCAAGGTAAAAGTACAAGTAACACATGCTGTAGCAGAACGTTTAAATTTTCATGGAAATTGCTGTTTTATCAGGGTCAATAATACCTCAGATTTAAACAGGAATCAATCATAAACACACACTCGGAAAGACATGAAAGATATTATCAAAAGAATACCTCGAGACGAACTTTGAGCACAGAAAACAAGGAAACAAAGGGTTAAGATACCATCAGACGATGATTGCAACTCTGGTGATAAGAAGACGCAAACGCTTGAGTTTAGCATTTAACCACGAGATAAATACACCATCCAATCTGTTGACAGCCATCCAATCAAGAATGAAAATGCATAGATAGAGCTCCAGCGGCGACATTTTATTTATAATAAGAACATGTGTTGAAATGCCGCAGGAATATGAATTGCAGGGTAAAAATCACGCAGTCAAAACAACAAAGCTACATGTAGATGTGCAATTATACGAGAAAATTTATGATTATAATGAGTACGAAAATCTAACAAGCATGGGGATTTGTATAAAGTATGCTGATTACACCTCCTCAACTTGTAAAATTCCCCGTTCAAACAAAATGGAAAATTGACTATCCTTAAGATTTCGTTGAAGATAAATATTCACAACGTCTGAATCGTTCAAAGGAAGGGTAATATCATAAGCGAATCACTAAAGAGAAAACTACTTAGTATATCAAATACCTATTCTAGGATTAACCGTAGGAAGACGCCAATTATCGGAAGGCCCAGGTACCAGTAACATGTGCTCTAACACGACGTTCAAATTTTCATGGATTTTGCTGTTTATTGGGAGTCATAAGTACTTCATTTTGCACAGAAATTTTTTATGCATGGATACATGTGATGATAACCAAACATCGAATTTTTTTTATCGTGAAGTAAACGCTGAAGTGTTGTTTAAATACTAGCATTTGATTTGATTGATGGTGGCAATGATGTCATCCACAGGCTGAGCCCAGAGCTTCGGTCTGCAATAAAGGAAAGTCAACGACTCCAACCGCTGCTCAACCTCCTTGGCTATGAGCCGCAAAATTCGGCCAAGCCGTTATAGACAAGCTGGTATATGCTTACGCTCAAAGGATAAATAAACTCAAGTAGAATGAGAAGAAGGATCAGAGCCCTGGAGATGATGCTTCATGTAAAATCATTATTGAAATTTGTGTCTACAATTTACCGAGTATTTCATAGAGCGCTATGTCAAAGCGCACTTTATGTTACCCTAATAATCCTTTTTCTAGAAGAACAGCGATCGGATAAGCATAATGAACGTAAATGTTTCAAGCGTTAAACACATTGTCACATTTGGTAATGTTCAGGAACACATACGATTACCACAGAATTAGGAGGTGGATATGGGGGGGCGATAAGTAAGGGAATGGACAGGATTATAGGGTATGGTTTAAATAGACGCTAACGAAATGAAAGTTATTAATTCAAGGCAATACATACTGGTTTCTGGGAGTTTATTTTGCAGCCATTCAAACCTATAAAGACTGCAGCAACCAGGAAATACAATAGGCGTATACCTAATTTAAAATAACAAATGTCATTATTCTGACCAAACGCACACACACTTGTTTATGAATGTCAATTGCCGGGATCCTAGACTGTCTTATTTCGTTGCATAATGTCTGCGTGATTTACATAGGAATCGACTGAAAGTGAACACATGTGTTTATAATGGCTAAACATGACAAATGGCATTACTTGTGATAAGTTTCGCGGAAGATGAACAGATTTTCACGAAAACCAATTGGATGAAATGCCCAGAATCCATTTGAGCATGAGTGTCAAAGTCACTAAATATATATAAACGGAGAGCATTTGCAAGTATTTGCTAGTGAAAATGTCATCTTGCATATACCAAATTCCCATTGTAGGCTTGAACGAAGGACGACGCCAAATATCGCAAGGTAAATGTTCAAGTGACACATGTTCTAGCACCTATCATCATACAGCATCGTTGTACGCTAATTCGTTTATCTTGAGATGCCGTCTTCGATAGAACGTCTCTCCTACTAGATGCATAAACCATGCTCCGATAAAATGACCATGCATTTAGCAGGATTTTTTCTCATTGATTTTCGATGCTCTAAATAATTAAATGACATCTTACAAAGATACGCATTAGAATATTCCCTCTTGTACTTATTTGGTAGAATGTTACCTCAGCTTCATGTTTTACATTTGAAGGGAGTGTATAATCAGGTTTTCAAAAGTGTTTCCAATTCCCGAATAAGTTTTAACGCAACCTGTCACTACATCTGCATTCATGATTTCCAAAATTCAAGCCGTTTATTCTCCACGAACGGGAAACCATACACTTCACTACGGTATTATAAATAGATCATATGGAGTTCATAAAATGTAAAAGTGGACTTGATCTATGTTGTAAACTCTACAAGCCATATTAGTAAAGACAGAGACAATCTTTAAGAGCGGGCATTTCACGTTATTAAAAAATCCCACACGCAGAAACTCTCTTAAAATAGAACTATTTCCCTCCTTCATGTAAAAAAATTGAACAAAATACAAATTTCTAATAAATGAGTAAGAAAGGAATATGTTTATGCTTATATTCTATGGAACGCAATTGAATAATTAAGAACATCGAAAATCAGTGAAAAAAATATTGTGCATAGACAGCTGATTTGTACAGACTGCGACTTTTGTACGCTACCGGAAAAACGTTCATTCGAAAGCCGGCATCGCGACTAAACTGGACTATTGTATAAATAAACTGAATGGTGACAAATTTAAAAATAACACTTTAATAAGCTTAAAGAAACGAAAACGCATTTCCGAGTTTAGGTCAAATTTTCATGAATAAGCACAAATACCGTACGTATTATTTATGTAAGTATCCATCATAAGCGAACATACGTCAAAATGACATAAGCCGGACAAAATGAATTACTTGAAGCGAGCTTCGCAGACCACGAAAGAGGTTTTCAAAAACTATGCAAGCGAGTGGCTTAGATTCAATTTTACTACGAGCAACATAGTTTTAAAAGTCAGAAGCTCTATCAGCGAATACTATATCAAATGCATTACGAAGGAAACTAGTATATAAAATCTCCCTTATAGCATGGAACGAAGGAAGACGCCAATTATCGGAAGGCCAAGGTACCAGTAACACGTGTTCTAACACCACGTTTAAATTTTCATGGATTTTGCTGTTTATTGGGAGTCATAAGTACTTTATTTTGCACAGAAATCCTTTATGCATGGATACACGTGATGATAACCAAACATGGTAAAGATGCAATACTGGAGACGCGCTGCGCGCAATGTAGAACAGGTTTTCACAGAAAACCGAGGGCATAGGGCTCAGATCTCATTTGAATGCGAGTGTCATTGGAGCCAAATTAAAGATGGACTTAAATCTATCTATTCATCCTGAGAGGGCCGATTTGTCCTTCCTCTCTCTGGATTGCTTCCCAATTCACGAATGTACATGTATCTTGACAAATGTAGCGGCGCCATTTTTATCATGGGAAAATGTGTCGAGATACCGTGGGATTGCGTTTCGTAGAATGAATCTCATCATCTCTTTATCCATTCCACACATCTCCTATGCAACTGTCAGCTTTCTGAGCGTATCACCCACATTCTGATGGAACTGGGCGTAAACTTTTAAGTAAAGGCGGTAGGCAGGCATGAAGATGTGTAATATATGTTTCTTTTACGTAAAATCACGCGAGGTTCGTCACAAATACTGAATGAAACGTGACTGCAATGGGCAGTTGTATAGAGTAATATCTTTTATCCGATCTGACACGTTGAACTGAAAGGAAGTAGCTCCAAAGAATCACAAATGGTAAACCAATGATAAGTAGTGTAAAATAAAGTCTCCCTTATAGGTTTGAACGAAAGAGGACAACAATTTTTGCAAGGTAAATGTCCAAACAAATCATGTTTTAACAAGACATTTTAAGGTTGATGCTCTTTACTGTTACATATGCAATTGTTTTCAACTATAAACAAGGTGGATTCAGCTGAAGTGTGGAAGCACGCACAAAGATAGGAAACTTACGCATGCTATACACGCAGGCTTAGGCAATTCAATTATGATCAAGTGCATCATTCCCAAAAATTTTTCTCCACCTGCTAATCAAATCTGTAGTACTGCCCACAGTAGAAATATTAAGAAGGACGGATTGGAGTTGGACTTTTCATCCTGAGAGCACCTACTTATACCGTCTGTCAGTAGCCTTCCAAATTACGAATTCTATTGCGTCGTGAGGGTTTGAATGCATCAGATTGTTTATATTGAGGAAGTGTGTTGACATGCGATGGGAGTGTGTTTCGAGGGTAAACTCCTCACTCTCTCACCACTCCAACCAGATGTGCGAGTTTTTCAGCCAACTTTAGATTAACATGAGTACGCTAATTTAACTGGAATAGGGAAGCACGCATGGAGAGGTGTCATGCATGTTGGTTATACCTCAGATCTTGTAACATTCCCCAGAAACACTGAATGGAAAATTGACTGTCCTGGAGATTTCGTTGAAGTACTTTCTTTCGTAACATCTAACTTGTTCAAAGGAAGAATAATACCACCAGGGAACCACTCATGAAACAATCACACAATATATCCAATCTCCATTGTAGGCTTGGATGGAGGAAGACGCCAGTTATCGGAAGGTAAAAGTCCAAGTAACACATGTTCTAACACGACACACAAACTTTCATGGAATTTACTATTAACTGAAAATCCTAGGCAACTGCTTGTGACTTACAAACGAAGAATGTTTAACTGTGGCATGGAAGCATGCCTAGGCATGGATAATTTATCCCTGTTTTATCTGTTGACTTATGTATCCCTATTATATAAAGTACGTCATCTCACAAATATTTCCATCCTCTAATAACTTCTACATAAAGTGTCCATAGTAAACAATAATAAGGAGAATGTTATTAGTTCAAGGCATTAGGTTTTGCCTAGACATGCATCTATTGACGATGCATTTGACTCGACTCACTTCTGTTAGGCGTCTCAATTCATACTTCCCTTAAAACAGTTGCCTAAATTTACATTTTACTTTAAGACTTATTTTTAGCCGTCCGATTAACATCTGTTAACTCATTAACCTACCTAGATTATCTTTGCTGCCCGCGGTCGGTTGCAACAGTTTACTGTTAAATGGAGCGTTTCAGGAATTAATGGTATACGGTGTCTTCAGCGTTTTTTGAAATAGTTCTTGTGGTGTACCCCCTCTTGTATCGGTCAGTTGCTTAAGGCAGTTGCTTGCAACCACAGGATGTTTACGAATATTCTACGAGATCTACGTACACACATTCTAGACGTGTATATTATGCTAGATAGGTCCCTACTGTGGCTTTATTTTGCCATGTGATTTTGGCTACCTGGCTAGCTAAACGTGAAGGAGTCCACCGGCGGTCATCAGCGTTGATGCTGGGCCACATGGAGTGGCTACTATCGAGGTACTGAGTACCATTGTGTCGGGGTAATCAGGTTTATGCAGCACGGTGTAAACTTCTAGTCGTATCCTGTCTTGTACTTTAGGGAGAGAGAAACTACGCTACACGCTGCAACGGATTGTGCTAGAGATGTTGATCAGAGGGACGGCTTTAATCTGAAGACTTGTCTGTTCCAGTTGTTCAGAGAAATTCGACTGCTGCTGCTGCAGCTCGGCCATGCGCTCCAGGTCGATAAAATTTGGGCAGTGGTCTTAATTCCACGTCGAGATAGTCAGTCAATAACCTTATTAAAGAGTCTTTTAAAATATCGAATATCAGTGGTTCACTGAGAAGTAAATTCATGATGAGAGTTCTCACAGGATAAATAATTTTCAGAGGGAGTGGAAAAGGCATTTATAAGAGGTCTATGGCCAATGCAAATATACCACTTTTTGCCTTGTACATAGTTGCGAAGATAAGTGGCATAAAGTTCTCTACCAAAAGCGTTATAACGATTTTGGGAGTGACAATTAAACAGAGTAAATTACCAGGGACAAGATGTCGGTTGAGATCTCTCGATAGTGGGACACACTTATGGAGCAGTTGGAGGCATCGGCAACAGTGAAGAGCGTGGCATCAGCTAGAGGGTGAGAAAGAACAGTTATATCCGCATGGGTCTCGTTGGCATGTTCGAAAGCGTCCACGACTGTCAGGAAAAGAAATTTCGCGGTTGGCGCTCTGTAAAAAATTAGCAAGTGTAACATTAAGTGAGAACGGTTAGAGGTGAAACGTCGGTAAAACTGGCAAGGCCGAAGGCCGCAGTTGTCGAAAGGAAGTGAGAATGGGGAACTCTTTAATAGGTAAAACTTTGGCGTCTATGAGATGGCACGCGAAAGCATCCATGCAGTGTCCTGCGAAAAATAACGAAGAAACGCTAAAAGAGCATTTGGACACGCTGATGAAAACGCCTAATTTGATCATCTGTTCAAAACTTGAGACGCAGGCGTTGTAGATGCTGATGTTCATTGGGAGGCGCAACTACAAAATCATAGGCATAAACAAAAGCGAAAGGTTAGTCGCAGAGGACTTCGTTAATGAATCATTTCAAAGTTTGGGCGGAGTTACAGAAGCAACAAGGCATTATGGCGAACTCGAAAAGACCGAGTGGAATCGTAATCGCCGTTTTTTGGGGTACTTCCTGGAGCAACAGGGACAAGGTGAAAGCCATTTACTAGGTCAACGCTGGAAAAGATTGTTGCACCATCTAGGCTCGAGAAAAACATGACAGGTGGGGAGAGCGGATATCTTTCGGAAGATCCATTAGGTGAAATATGATGCCTAAAGGAATGTTTAATGAACTGCCAAACTGTGTTACCCGGATGATAGTTGGGAATTCGAAAAGCCAACGAGAATAGGGAATGGACGAAGGTATTGTCAAAGCGTATGCAATAGGTGCCGAAGTGGCACGCATTTAGCCATTAGGGTACAAGGATGTCATCGGGTAAACTAGCTCATGAGACTTGATATCAACGAACGGACCTAAAACAGGATATGGAAGCAGCAACGAGAATGGCAATATGAGCATCAGCAATAGGAAATATTTAGCAGTATGTACGTCGTAACCTAAGATCTAAAGTAGGATATCGTAACCAACGGTTTTAATGAGGGTACTATTAGCCGCCTGGAAAAAAATGAAGAGTTGGATGACTTACGGTCAGTCAGGCCAGGTGAGATTTGACAGATGCAGACATCAATGCGCAGGAAGAAAGTACGGCAGAAACATCTATCGAAAATATGGAGCAATCGAATTGGAGAGATTAAACCGACCAAGCTCGTCTCCGCCACTGGCTGGCAGGTGAGTTTACCTTCGGAGATTGCTCGTGTCGACACGGAGATTGGAAGTGATAGGCGTCTGGCCCAAAGGTGTGGCGGTACTAGCGGAAATCGCACCGCTTTACGGTCTTCACACTGCAATGCGGATTGCCAACAAGGAGGAATGAATGACTTCAACGGTGAGAGACGCGGGAAGCACGGAGCTCGGAAACTTCAAGAAAGAGGAGATCTAGACGTTTTATGGCATCCTCGATTGTAGGCGCAGTTTTAACATCCGTGATACGACTTGAAATATGAACTGTATCAGGGGGTTGACAGCACTTGACAATGCGATCAGCAGTCTCCGCGAGCATCTTTACAGACGAGGAATGAACGTTATGTGCGAGTACAGTTTGCACAGAAGAAGGCAGCCGTTGGAGAAAAAGGTGGCCGAACGTTGTGCGACAAGATTTTGTCCGAAAAAAGTAGCCGCGAGAAAGCAACTTGATGTTCAATTATTAAAAAATGGGGTCTAAGATTTACCGGAGTTTGTTCGGCGCACTAAAATGAAGCGCTAAGACGTGCTGATGACCGGTAACGACCGTGAAACAGCTGTCCGCTTTGGCCTATTGCACTCTTATCAAGCTGGTTAAGCACTAGTATTTATGTTGTTGTCGAAAATGTATTGAGCACCAGTTTTATATATATCTATATAAGTAGATGTCGTCACCTCATTTGTTGTGTACGAGTATGTATGAGTAAAAAGCGCCTACTTACCCGCCTATAGGATTCTCTACTTATCAGTGGCACTTATGAGATTTGTTGAATTCACTTTTAGATGAAGACGAATACGGTAAGTGAAAACACACGACTTACTCGCAAATTCTATGCTCATGTGTTACCGATGACATTCTCTTGACCTCAGTACATCGACTTGGGAAAGCGCGTTTTAGATTGAATTCATGTTATTGCGTATAATGTATGGAGGAACGACTCATATGATTTGCTTGTATAAATAGATGTAGCCACGCATTTGTTGTGTTTGCGTGTGAATGAGTAATCTGTATCTACATGCATGCCTATAGACGCCTATAAGCTTCTCTACCTATCAGTGGCATTTACGAAATTTGTTGAATTCACATTTTAGATCAAGGCGAATATCGTAAGTGAAGACACACGACTTACACTCAAATCCTATTCTCATGTATTACTGATGACATTCTCTCGACTTCGGTACATCGACCATAGAAAGCGCGTTTTAAATTAAATTTGTGTTGGAATTCCCGTTTGTAAACATATGTTTTCAGTAAATCGTCAGGCCAGTATAGTTACATGGGTAGTAATCTTTTTAATTGTGGACACAATATAAATGTTCCTCGGGCGGCAGGACTAGTCAGACTCCATGTTCCCACGCCCCCCGTATGAGGGACTTAGTGTGTTGAAGGCGGTGGTGTTGGGGTTGGGAGGGAGTGGAGAGAGGAGTTTGGGTTAGATTGTGAGCGCTGTCTGTCTGTTAAACACACGGAATGTGCGTGGCTGTGTTCAGGGCGTCGGGACGGCGTGCGATCAGCATCTGGAGTCGGCCAGGAAAGACAGACTGCTTGTGTCAACGTTTTCCGACAACAGAGAGTTAGATTCATTAATTGAATGGTCGCTGCTTCGGCTGCGACTAGCACGCGTTTGCGCAGGCCTTTAGAGTGATGTGCTGGCGCCCTGTAGATAACTTTAAAGGCTCTTTTGACGTCAAGTTATTGGTTCATATCGATTAGATGTGCGAGAAGTGAACTTGAAATCGACTGACTTTCCCCTCTACCTATCCAGGCAGGCATGTGTTCGCGTACCCTCTTTTCCAGATGCCTCGTCGTACGGCCACTATATTGTGCTGCACAGGAGCAGGTGAATGAATAAATACACATGGATGTGGTCGGAAACGGCAGTCGGTCTTTGTCCCCCAACCGAGGTAGGGGAGAGTTTGCAAAGAATACGCACAAGTTCGCAGCGGGGAAGGCATTCTTGAGAGCTGTCCTCATTCGTCGTCTCATAAATTCGCTTGCTGCTTTTCCTAGAAAAGGCAGTCTTAGAAATAAGCCTTTCTTGTCTGCAGTTGCAACGGCAGGTTTTGTGGCACGCTCTCTATTATTCCGGAGGATGAATCTCTCTAAATGGCCGTTTTCGCGGAGCTGTTGGAGTTCTACTTTACTAGTTTCAGAAGAGCAGATGCGTCGCAATCTAGTCGCCAGTCCCTGAACAAAATTTCGTTTTATATGTAGGGGAACAAAACTGTGAAAATTAGTGTATTGTGCTGTCCAGGTTTTCTTTATGAATGTCTTGCATTGGATAGACCCATCCTCGTGTCTATGTAGAAGTACATCGAGGAACGTGATTTCGTTATTCGCCTCAGTCTCAGAGTGAGAGAGAGGATTGCGCCCTGGTAAACTTCTGAACTAGGCTATTGAAGTCGGTGGTATGACTTATCAGGCAAAATATACCATCCACATATCAACCGTAGAAATCAAGGTCATTGATGACATCTTTGGGACTCCTTTTATCGATCATGTCCATAAAAACATTTGCAAGAAACGGTCTAAACGGTGAACCCAT
Organism: Spirometra erinaceieuropaei; assembly: GCA_902702965.1. Classification (NCBI taxonomy): domain Eukaryota; kingdom Metazoa; phylum Platyhelminthes; class Cestoda; order Diphyllobothriidea; family Diphyllobothriidae; genus Spirometra; species Spirometra erinaceieuropaei. The sequence continues at coordinate 341,757 of CACRXP010000648.1, forward strand.
TGACACATGACGTACAATGTGCGCATGGACTAATCACATGAATCGCCTGCATAAATAAATGAAATATGCACATTTTCTTGTTTACGAGTATGTATGAGTAATCAGAATTTGCCTACAAGCATATAGGCCTCTCCAACTTTTAGATGAACACGAATATGGTAAGTGAAGACAGACGACTTACTCTTAAATCCTATTCCCACGTATTACTGATGATATTCTCTCGATCTTAGCACATCGACTAGGGAAAACGCGTCTTTGATTGAATTCATGTTATCGCGTACGATGTGTAGAGAAACTAACCAAAATATTCGCTCGTCTAAATAGATTAAGTCATACATTTGTTATGTACGAGTATGTGTGAATAAACAGCATCTGCTCACGCGCCTATAAGCTTCTCTACCTATCAGTGGCACTTATGAAATTTGTTAAATTCACTTTTTAGATCAAGGCGAATATCGTAAGTGAAGACACACGGCCTACTTTGATATAGTATTGCCAAATATTGCTGATAGCCTTGAACTTGTTTTTGGTTGATTATTACGATGGTAAGTGGAGACTTAAAAAGGTTTAAAAAGCCAATCGTAAGACATCGAATGAAAAGCAAAAGATTGCTTAGTTAAAGATGGCTTACCTATATCATATTGCTATATTGGTTGGCCTTCAACAAATTCTCTAGGGCTTTCACGCACACAGCACGATGCTGGTCTTTGAAGGAGCCGCGTTCCAACAACCTGGAATAATCATAAGCGCCAACAGTGGCTTTTCCAACAGGACGCCCATCCCCATTGATTTCGGATGCGTAGTGACTCCCGGTAAATTGTTCATCGCCGGACTAAGCAATAAGCAATGAACAATAAGTTACAGTTAATACCCCTCTTGCTTCGACTGTGGGCAAGCACTGAGTGCTCTACATGTGAACTATATTCAGCCGTCTAATCATTGTATTATCCAGAAAGGAGTACAAACGGGCAGTGGAATTGCTTGAGGATTTAAACTGTATAAGACTGCCCCTGAGTTTGAAATATCCGTACTAGCCTAACATTCTTATGCGGCAAATCGATTTTTCGGCTGATTCTGCAACCAAGTTAACACACTCAGTGTTCGTTCTTAAAAAGGATTTAGTGATGTGCTAGGTTAGTTGCTCCAATGGTTGGCCTGAGTCTGTCAGCAGATTTCTACCCAAGAAATGAGCATATTTTAGGCCCGCCAAACCGAGTAACAACCGAAGGCGTTGGCACGCACACACCCGTCGAGCCCGACGATGTCCATTGTGCGCTTCGAAGCAAAGTGAAGGAGGAACTGTGACTTCCACCACACATGGAGAAGTAGCTTAAAGGAACATTTCCTACTTTCATGAGAGGTGCTAACTGGGTGCTTTGCATTTTATGGAGCTGGGTGAGGTTTTGTGTGATGCAATTGCTGGTGGGAGGTTGTGATGGTGTGGTGTAGCCGCGGTTGTCTACCGTCATGAATACGCATGTGACCTAGTAAGCCCTTGCGGTGGCTGGATGTACGGGGGCAGTGTGGATAGTGGAGGAGAATGCGGCGAGTCTCTGTGCGATGGATTCGCAAGTGACCGATCAGACCCCTGTGTGAGGTCAATGTACGGCGACGGTGTGAGCAAGATACACCGGGCTCGTCGGTGGTAGTGATGGTGATGATGATGATGATGATGATGGTGGTGGTGGTGGTGGTGGTGGTGGTGGTGGTGGTGGTGGTGACGGCCGCGGCCGCGGCGGCGGCGTCTGTGGGCACACAGGGCGATGGGATGAGCGTGGGTCTAGGCATGGTATGTGGCCTGGATGTAGTGGGTGTACCGGGACTGAAGTCAATTCCGCTCTCGTGGATATGCATTTGGCCGAATAGGCCCATGCGATGAATGAGTGTGCGATGACAGTGTGGACAGTGGAGGTGTGTGCGGCGGGTGTAGGTTGGTGCTCCAGGCACTGGCTTGCCAGACTCTGCGTGGTGGATTCGCAAGTGACCGACCAGGCCGATGTGTGAGGTGAAGCGGCGGTAGCAGTAAGGACAGGTGTAGTCCAGGTCCTCAACTTTGCTGTTGACGATGATGGTGTTGGTATTCATTGTTTTGTCAGAATTGTGTGCAGTGTTCATGTGGGTGGCGGGCGCCACGACGGCAGCCGTTGTTAATGGCGGCGTTGGAGGAGGAGGAAGAAGAAGAAGGTGATGATAATAATAATAATAGAAATAATAATAATGGAAATTGTGGTTTAAGAGGGCGGTCTAAATTAGTTGAAGACGTGGAGGACGAGGCAGACATGGACGGAGTGATGACGTTTGGTGCAATCCGAATGGAGCAGTTGATCCAAAAGTGTCCAAAAAGTCCGATTGGCGCCCGGAATGTCCGTTGATACCGTGGAAACGTTGGAAGCAGTTGGACGTTGGCATGGCAGGATGGGCGCAGCTGAGAATTGCGCGTTTCGCGTTTGACTGTGACGGCGGCGATGTGTTTGGCGTCGTAGATCGCGGCGCCTGTCTTCACTGTACTTCTATATGTCGGTCGATTTCGGGCGGGGTCCTCTCAGGCGGGAACCCGTGACGACATCTCCATAGAAGAGTCGTTTGGGTAGCCGCTCGTCGTCCATTCCTAAGAGATGGCCGCTCCAACGCAGTTGCAGTCGTCTCACCATGACGTAGATGCGGAGGATTTCCATCCGTTCCAGTACATTCGTGTTTGAGATTCGGTCCTGCTACCTCATATTCAGTATGCGGCGAAGACAACTGAGCTGGAAGTGGTTGAGTCGGCGTGCCTGCCTCGTGTACATCGTCGAAGTCTCTGCTCCATAAAACAACGTCAGGAGGATGACGGCCTTGTACATCTTCAGTTTCGTACCTATCTGTAGACCGTGACGATTCCAAACTGTGCTTTAAAGGTGGCCTAGGGGTTGAGTGACCTTCGGAATCCGGCGGGCTACTTCGTCGTCGATTTTCGTGCTGCGGGAAATGGTTCTGCCCCGATACGTTAAGTCATCCATCACCTGCAGGTGGGTTCCGTTAACGATGATGTGCGGCGCGTTGTGGGAGGCTGCGTTGGTTGGCGGTTGGTGCATCACCACCGTCCTCTCCGTTTTAACGATCAGACCGAAGTTCTCCTGAGTAGCTGAGAAGAGATCCATGCTCCTTTGCATGTCTTCTTCCGAGGTGGTGTTGAGGGCGTGGTCGTAGGCGAAGAGAACTTTGTGAGCTGTGGTTGTGGATACGCGATGACGGCGGAAGCCGCACTGGCTTCCCAGCAGAAGACCTTTTTATAGGCGATTATCCAAACGGTGTAAAACGACGCGGGCAAAGATTTTCCCGGTGAAGTCCAGCAGGGGGTTGCCTCGATGAGTGTAGCAGAGCTGACGATTTCGTTTTCGCTTGTATAGGTGCACGATTATGGCGTCTTTGAAATCCTGCGGAACTTATCTTTGACGCTGCATCCTCTAGAAGAGCGTAGTCAGATGATCCATGAGTTGGTTTCCGCAGTGCTTGTAGACCAGGCGCTTTCCCGCTAGAGGGATGCTGCACGGTCTTGATGGTTTCGTGGGGACGGGGTGGGAGGTCGGGGTCGGCGTTGGTCTCCACTTGCGGCGGACGGGCTATGGCGGGGTCGGAATTGAGGGGGCGGTTGAGGATGCCTTGGAAATACTCGGTCCATCGCTGTAAAATTTGTGTCTTCTTGGTGAGGATGGTGCTGCCGTCGGCGCTGAGTAGGGGTGCAGCACTTTTGGTTGGCAGACAGTAGACAGCTTGGATCACGGAGAAGAAGCTCCTCCATTCGTTGCGGTCAGCGTAGCCTTGCATCTCTTCGCACTTGCGAGCCGGCCAAGCATCCTACATCTCGCGCGGTCGCTGTCGAACGAGGCGACAACTACGGTTGAAAGCAGATCTGTTGTCGTCGTTGGGGTGGTCAACGTGGGCTTTGTGCAGGCGGTTCTTCTAGGCGAGCAAGTTGCTGATGGCGGCGTCGTTGTCATCGAACTAGTCCTGATGTTGACGCCGTGCGCGACGCAGGACGGCTAGCGCCGTCGGCTGGATCGTGTCTCGCAGTTTACACCATCGGTTCTTCACGGAGGCGTTCTCGTCAGCGGCAGCGGCGCCAACAGTGACAGGCAGGTGGTCTAGTCGTTGGCGTAGTTCGCTTCTGAAATGGATATGGAGGACAGGCAAGAACAACAAGGCAATATTCAGCCTACCTGGGGGTCGATTACCTTGTGGCCTCCTGCAAGGCTTTAGGCGAATCCGCATCTTCGAAATGACGAGGCAATTGTCGGTCCACTCGTCAGCGCTTGAAATCGCCTTTGTCACCAGCACGTCCCACTGGTCTCGTCTCCGGACAAGCAAATAGTCCAGCAGGTGCCACTAGCGCGATCGAGGATGCATCCAGGTGCCCTTCTTTCGCATCGGCCGGCAGAAGAAGGTGTTCGTCAGGATAAGCCGGTGTTCTGCGCGGGTGCGGAGAAGGGGCAGGTTATTGTCTTTAAAGCTGTTGAGACCATGGGGACCGAGCAGTCCCCTCCTAACAGCATGGTCTTTTCCGACGACAATCAGCTTGTCCGCCTTCGACACAGTCGCCAATAGGGCGTGCAGGTCCACGTGGAATTTTTCCCTCGCGACGTCAGGGCTGATCATCGGCGGAGCGTAGGCCCTGATGATGGTGCCGAATTTGCATCCCCAGAGAGACGAACGGAGGCTCATAAGGCGATCGTTGATGCCCTGCAGCAGACAGGGCAGTCGTCCAACGATGTCGTTCCGGATGGCGAAGGCGACACCCGCGTACCGTCGCTCTGTCCTGGGCGACCGCTCCAGAAGGTGTAGCCAGCACCCACCTCCTCCAGTTGGCCTTGATCGTAAGACCGGGTCTCACTGGGTGCGGCGGTGTTCACCTTGTAGCGCGCCAGTTCCCGAGCCACTAGCACTGTCCTCCGTTCCGATCGGTCGCTCCTCGGATTGTCTTAAAGGGAACAAACGTTCCCGGCAGACAGATTGAATGGACTCACCCTGCCAGTCTGGCGAGTGGGACGGCTAGGAGAAGGGGCGGAAGAAGAAGACTAGGCAGGAAAAGGAATAGAGAGATAGCTGTAGTTTCTGCTTTGACTGTTTCGACCCTGTGTTTTTTTCTGCGGCCACGGTCAGCCGACAGACAGCGTGGCTGCCAGCAATTTTTAGGGCGCCTTTCCTAGCCCGTTCCTCATGGGGGGCGAGCAAAGCACCCCTAAATAGGGCTGCTCGGCTCTCCCAGACGGCTGCGGACCTACACTTTGGGCCACGAATTTACGTTAGTAAGAGAACGGCCCGAATTAGCCTGAGACCTGTGGTTTCATTTGACATGTGGCCTCCTTTAGGAGGCCACACGGTCCATACGGAACCTTGTCTCAGCGATTCCGACGCGAAGATCCATCCGGCCAGCGAGGTCCACACTAGCGTGCGCGCAGGCGCACGCATGGATACCCTCACCCGGTTGAGCTCGCCGGTCGAGGTGGTTGCCGGGTGTGTCCGCTAGACAGAGTTAAGCTTCGGGGAGCCAGATGTGAGAGTTTGGTGCCGGCAAATGAATGCTAGGCGTAGTCTGCACCTGCGAGCAAATGAGCGACCTACTACGACCATCATGTGAACCCACCGCTTGGCATCCCTTCACCCCTACACACACACGACGACGACCGTGACGTCCACCGTATGCTCCACAGTAGGGCGAGAGCTGGGACGGTGACTTATGTGTGGATTACTTTATAGTGATAGTGGATTTGAATTGCATCTACCGCACTCTTTCCTCCCCCATATGGGTTCCGTGTCAAGGCAAAGTTAAGAAGACCGGAGGTGAGGGAGGGTACAGGTGAATGACACGGTCGAGTCCGCACCTTGGCGTCCCACTTCACACCCCCTGGTCCACACAGCAAATAACCAGGTTTTTGATTAACAACAATAATGGGTGGCAGGGTCCAGTGTGCGCGACGATCGCCGGGTCTACCACCGCACCCCGGAATATTGGCATTTTCTACGGTGCGCAAGACCGATATCGCCTGCCGGAGTCCAGTATGGCCCCCGTGTTGGTCCAGCGCATTTACCACATGGCCCGCTGGGGTGCGCGAGGGGCACACACACACATACACACACAAATGACAGTTCGACATCCATGCCCGACGATGTCAAGGGTGTGCTAAAACACTAAGGTGGATCAGGCACGGTGACTTGGGAGTCAATTAGTTCATAATGAGCATAGATTTGCACGGCATCTATCGAATTACCTCCTCCTCCCCACCTGAGGAGAGAGAGGGAGAGCGGACGGCAAGCAGGATCTGAGGGTGAGTGGTCGACTCTGAGTGGGGGACACAGACCATTCATACGGTTGAACGCGCCAGAGTAAATGTGCTGTGCGGAACCTTATGCAGAAACGAAAGCGATGTCTTACTACCGACAACCAAATTGCCCAGAGGAAAGGGCATTTTTGGTACTTTGTTTTTCTTTACGCTACTGTTCTAAATGCGGCCATAACCGCACACATTGCACAACGTTGGTTACTGATTAGACAAAACCTGAAAAAATGTGCGATTTTTACTTTTAAGGTAGAGATAAGTTTAAGGTAGGAGTGTTATCCCCCCAATCGGCTACTACGTACTTGACACCACATTTTACCCTAACTGGCTTTTTTACATTCTCAATTTGCAGACCAAGAAGATCACGGTGGTATGTTTAGTCATTTTTGTGATTACCTGTCACTCTCGCACGCACTCGCACGCACAGTAGGCATCGTCTGCTAAAAGGAAAGTCCTGTACCTGTGGTCACTACTTTATAATAAAATGAAATCGCATATCGCATGGCCTACTTATGTCATGTTGCTATACTGGTTGACATTTAACAAATTCTCCAGAGCGTGACGTGTGCATCATCCTCCGCACTCTCTCTTCTTCCCCATATGTGGACCCGGCATCAAGGCATAGTCGAGAAGACCGGAAGCGGGGGGGAAGCAGGTGGATGGGTCGGCCAAGTCCCCATGAGGGCGTTCCATTCCACACCCGGTGGGACCCATAAAGGCTATTGGGAAGGAGCCATTGCAGAAAGACTCTCAGACCACTTGTCAACCGCTTTAAAAACATTGACTTAGCCGACTCTGAGGTCTAAGTTATCCCGTCAGTTATCAACCTTCACGGCCACGGCTTTCAGCATACCGTAACAACTTCAAGAGTGTCAAATTGTCTATAGTGAGGGAAGTGAGTTGAGTCGTCGACCACACACTGTCTTCCCAATCCCATGCCCCAGCCAGTGTTCGAACAGGTCCGTTGACGGGTGCTTGGAATGGGTACCGTGGCTGACATATTTGGTAACCATTTCGGCGCGCGTCACATGCAGGAACTTGTCCCGCGAAATACAAGCATCAGGACTTCATACAACAGGGGCTGGACAGCATATATCTCACATGCGTGAGAGTGTCAGAGGTCACGTTAGGAAGGAGCCGTGGTAGCCTCATTCTCAACCCATCAGTACGCCACTCCACACACATACACACGCACGCATACAACTGGGTAGTCTGTGTGGTGTGAAATGGGGCGTCATATGGCAGCCTGTCAAGTCACGTATTTTGTTGTCCCAACATGTAGATTCAGAAGACTACAGCGCTATGTTTGACCACCTCTTACGATTATCTCCTTCTCTCTCTCACACACACACACACGCCTACACACACAATGGAGGTACTGTCTGTTAAAAGAAAAGTTCAAATATACCCGTTGTTACTACTTTATTGTAACATGAGATCGGTTATCGGCCCTTAGTCAACTAAACTGTCTTTTCGAATGTTATCTAAACAATCGCAGCACCCAAAATGCACCCGGTTTAATTAAACCGATCGATATTTCTTTTTAATTTCTGAAGGGTGGTCCAAACTACGATACTTTCAATTCATGCATCTAGGCTGACAATTTTTCCGCTTGTTGCAACAATTAGTATTTTTGCTTCCTTCGTAACCAGATGTTTTTTATCACAAAAAATTAACTTGGCAATAATCTTTAAACAACTGTCATACGTTAATGTACCTGTCTACTTTTTGGGAGTAATTTGTGTAGACATCCTCAAAATCGCCCAACATCGAGTGTAGTTTGCTGTTCGCGTATCGGTTTCGAAAATTGTATGTTCACCTGGACAGGTGTATTCATGGATCTGTAAAGGAGTAATTGGCAGTTTGACAAACTCGATTTATTTGGCTGACTCATAATTTATGAAGCACCCAACGGTCTCAGTGGAATTCGAACCCAGCAGAGCGAAGATACGGTTTTACACCACCAATGTTCTGACAACCTGAGCTGCAGTACTCGAACAGCCTATGTGTACCACAAGCTAGCCTTCACTGAGACAGGCGATTGCAGATCGTGCAGCAACTAATGCAAATCATCCCTTAAAAGGCGTCTGACGCTGTCGGAGCGAGGAACGCTTGACCTCTATGGCAAATGAGCCGCATAATTTATGCCCTCAGACCTGAACTAGGCCAAAGAATTTTGTTCAAAACCTCCAGCTGTCTCACCCGGTAACTGTTAAATAAATAAATCCTCTGCAGCGAATTACGGCTATTCTGACAATTCACTTGTCTTTTTTAACGAAGATTCGGAGCCTAGTGTTGAGTTCTATTTGCAGGACTGCATTTTTTCGCCAGTACTGCCCTACTCACGTATTTCTCTGATTCTCCCTTATTTAATGGCCACAGTATGCAGAAGCGTTGTCCGAATTTTAGATCTTGAAACTTATGTGCAAATGCATTTTGTCCGTCATGCGTCAGCCAGTGCATTTTATTCTTAGTCATGGGCATTTTGCAATGTACAAAACCATTCGAAAACGGGCACATCTTGCTGTAGAATCACAACTGCTTACATCTAAGATAAACAAAATCAGACCTTTGGTATCATTGAACATCCTATAATTTTACTGAAGTTATCATCTTACTAGGCAGACAAATCACGGATAGAGCCTCAATTTAGATCAATTCGATGTGATTTCAAATGGATATCCCACAGGAATCTTCAGTGTTGTAGGCGAGCTATGTCCTCTTCGACAACCGAATTGTGGAGTGAAAAGAGGCTTACAGATATTTTTTTCCCTCATGAAGGCCATAGGGTTACGGGAGCACAGAGCCGTGCGTGCAAACTGACTCAGTAGAGGAGGGTTTTGACCTTCATTCGCCAATTTTTAAATTGCACGAAACTCGGTTATAATTGTTGTTTTACTCCCTCCAGAATTAGTAAGCACATCGAAACCTGGTAAGTTAATCCGTTTTCACAAGGGACAGGTAATCAAAGTAAAGGCTTTTATAAGACTGTAGTTGTAAGGTTTCAGTGCTTTGCAGTCGGCGAAAACTCTTTCGTTAGTTGAGCTGCCCTTTTTGTAATAAGCTTAATAGTGCCAGTGTTTAGCATAAACCTGCTCAAAAGACAAATTAATAAACTAGGTAAAGAAGCTGAACGCGCAAACACAGGGTTAGTACGCGTATTAGTCTGAGATTTCGATCTCGTACAGGAGACCATCGTCAGAGACTGGGATAATGCAGCGTCAAATGAGCAGTTTTGTAATCGCCTTCGACGACTATGAACCTGCGTTTTGACGCCGGTACATAGACGACACTTTCACTGTGACTAAAAGTAGCAGACAAGCATACTTTCAAGACCTGCTTAACGGCATCTTCCCCAGCGCTCAGTTCACAGGGGGAGAAGAGTATGCCGAACAGTTGCCTTTCCTTGACGTTCGTATTACACTCGCACCCAATGGCGAACTCACCAGTATGGTGTGCAGAAAGGAAACCAACGCGACTTAAGGTCTCAGTTACCATAGTAACCACCCAAATGCGCATATACGCAGCTGTATTAAGGCACTCTTCCAAAGGGTAAAAATGCATGGTAGTTAACCGGAGGGACGAGTACGAGAACTACGGCATCTTCGAGACCAACTGGCAAGGGATGGATATCCAAACAGCTTCGTCAGACGCTGTCTCTGCACGCACCTACGGCGAACAAGCGGAGGAAAGCCATCAACACTCTGGTTCCACCTACAATATATAAAGACTGTGTCCGAAGCAATGGAATGCATCGCTGGAGAGCTCGGCGTGGGTATCGCTCAGCGTCCGATGGCGACCATGCGCAGAAAAATCATACAAATGAAGGACCGACTGGACGTAGAAGAATGATCGGATGTCGTTTATCAGATACCATGCGGGGACTGCCTCCGCTATTACACAGAACAGATTGGATGACGGCTTAGATCGCGAATAACCGAGCACAAACGGACAGTCCGGAGAGGCGACCCGCTCTCCCAGGTCGCCACTCTCACCCTGGAGGAAGGCCTCGAATTCAACTTCGTGAGCATGCGGATAATGGCGTGGACCAGCAATAAGACGGGATGAGAACTACTGGAGGCCTGGGTCTCTGACACCAACTCCATCAACAGACATGTTGATGGAGTCACCAAGAGGTGAGACACAATTCTCAGCCGAGAATGCATGCAGTTACGCCGCCGTGAGACGGTGTGTACTCATCTATATCGCGAGCACCACCCCCTGCAATCCTATCCCCCCTTCTTCGTTTGACTACAAAACTGCTCATTTGATGCTGCATTCTCACAGTCCTGTAGGGGGCCGGAACCTCAAGTTGATACTCGTACTGTGCCAGCGATCTCGCACTTATCTTCTTTAGAACAAGGTCACGTAATTAATTTATTTTCTTCCATTCGAAATAAGCTTTGTTTTTTGTTGACTTTTCTAGCTGAGTCATAAATTACTCTATGGGGAAGGTGCTTGTAATTTTCAAGAAATCATTTTAATAGCAAGCTTCATTTAGGACTTGGATATAGGTCATTTTCAATACTCCGTCGAATAATTACTATTTCCAAATGATTGGAACGGTTGGCACATATTTATATCGTTAATACATTAAAAATGTTATTTCCTTGCATGCATTGGACACTAAGAGGCTTCCATTGTTCTAAGAGAGATTTGAGTCCTTTAAATAATATAACGCTGCAATAAGGTTGATCTTTTGGTCCCTGACTGGCTTAATTAGGAATATTAGACCCCCGACCTCACCCCCGCGCTCATGTGCCAACGAAGAAACCCACAAGATTGGCTTCACAATATCCACGTGGTGAGTTTATACTTAATTAGTCATCTCGAGAGTGTGGTCCTAAGCACTCCAGTTATGCGTGCAATGTATGATGCAATATCATCTCATCTCTATAATTTATACATTATGTGTTCCGTTTCCTAAAAATATGTGCAGCTAAACCAATTCCTTATGCTAAAGACAATACACTTGAAGTAGCTCGGGACGGTTTTTTATCTTACAGCTAAACGAAACTGTTGAATACGCTTATCATTTGACATCCAACGTGTCAACATGTTCTTCCGAATAGGTTTTAAATGTATCTCTATTTCTCTCGGTCTTAACGGATCTTCCAATACTTAACTTCGTGTGACACTGAGATATACTCGATAATATGAATAGCAATTGACCTATTTTTGAGTTTTAGGCCCGAATTCGACAGCACACAACGTATCGCAAACGACTACGCACAAGCCAGCTGGTGAGTATCTACTGAAATAGTCAAGCCACGACTACATGTTGAACTTGGACTACATCAAAACAATTTACACAATGTCTCTGTCTACATACTAACAGATAGCTATTTCATGTTGTTCTTGACCGTTAAACTACGTGGGCAATTCCTCTTATATTTTATGTTTCTCAGACGGCACCGGAGGCGGAACGGTATCAGAGAGTACGTCTTTGCTGGTGGTTTGCAAATCAATGACTAAATATTCCCTCAGGCTGGTTATTCATGCCTCAAACATCGTATAAAAGTTACGACAAGGGTTTAACAATTTCCGTATTTCTGCGTAATTCCAAGGAATGGGTCGTGACCCCTCTGTCACTTACCACGCTCAAACGCTGCGCATTGTTATAGACTTAATTCTACCTGACATGGCAGACATTTGCAATTAGGGCGCTCTGTTTGGTGCAGAAGCACAGCGACCCATTAGGCATGAAAATATACAATTTGTGTAGTTGACATCAGTCTTAAGCTATAACAGATGAAGAACAGACAATATGGCATAAATCTGTTATCTTCTAGCTTGCACGTTGAAGGCATTCTGCTCAACGCTATCATTTGGAAATCAACTGTTCTATTCAGGTTGGATACAGCGTTATAAGGCTAAGCTAATGCTTTGGGGTTCGTAAAGGGAACACTACCACTATTAATATAGGGACCATAAAGATTCTTGGTATTTTTACTCGAGAATTTAGATATTACATTCAAAGGAATTCGCCGTTTGGGTTTTTTATGCTTGCTAACAAAGGTGGCGCTACTAATTCAGCAGACGAAGTTCCATACTAATTCGATGCAATTTGTTTGTCAGCAAGTGCAAACCGTGTAGGATTTCAAGTTGTCCTTTACATTATTTTCGGCCCTTTTAGGTCCGAAGATGTTCACACTTGGTAAGTAGCATACAGTGTGTTGGTGAAGTAAGGTCTTTCGTCAACTTCAGTGGCACGTCCTTAAAATGTGTTCAGTTCAGGTACATAGTTATTCTTAGTGTACTTATTTATACTGCAACATTTTCCGTGCATCAAAGAGAAGTGCGCTTTACGGTTAAGCTTAAACTTTCTAACCGGATCCGTTGATACCCCTTTCCATATAGATTCCCCAAAATAGGCATTCTTTCTTTAGTGAAAGATAATTTATACTGGACTATTCTCAGTGTAATTTTTGAACAGACATTCTACCTCATTGAGCCCAATAGAATAATGTTCTGCGCAACAGAATCTGCATAATGTTGGCAACCTTCTGAAAATTTCGTTTGTCTTAACTAGTCTTACGTTTTTAATCAAGCAACTAACTCACTGTTTCAGCATTATTGTCGGTCGTTGTGTCCTGCATCGCTGGAATGCATTGACCGTGAATGCTATGTGTGATAGCAAATAAACAAATTTGGTGAACAGTTTTGCTCTCCTTTGCCTAGACGGTTACATTACATTAACGGGGGGCGCATGCACGGCATAAAAAAGGTGGTCTTAAACTGGCAGACTTAAGGCTGATTAATCTATGGCATCTCTAAATGACACTTACGTAAAACGGATTGCCCACGGATTTCCACTCCGCTCCAGTGCGGCTTTGGAGGGCAGAACAGCGCAGTTGGATTTAAGACCGCCGGTGTATCCACTGAACAGACTATTCCAATGTATTATTCGTTTGCGCCAAATTTGGAGGTCGACTGTAAAGATACTGCTAGATCTATTCCATACACACCTGAAAGACATATAGGGACTATGTGTGCCTAACTCGCTGTACTTCATTCAAAATTGGTTCAGTATAATTCAGTACAGATTGTGAAATTTGGCAGACATTTGTAAACCCTCCTTACAGACGAGGAGGTGGGAGAGCTGACATGTATTTATATAACAACCGGAGTGCTTTATATTAGTCACTAATACCGAGTAAACTAATGGCCATCATGTATGCTATTGACAAATCTTCTTTTAAATGTCCCAACGCTTTTCGCCAACATGACTGAATCCGAAGGTTTTTCCCCGTTCATCAACCGTTGCGTGCTGTCGACGCTGGACTGCACTTCATGTTTGACTTAGTTTGTCTTCAGTTAACATTGAACGCCGTGAAGATGTGCCGATCGTACTCTCAGACTCGATTCGCTGAAGAACGAAATTATATCTAGAGGGGTCGAAGCAAGGGGCTGATCGGTCTTGTCTATCTGTATATACAGTGCGTGACCGATCTCGTGAAATGTTTGCCAAAATTCTGGAATGCGTTTCCGATTAGGAAGGAGTATTTAAGTGGGGTTGTTATACTCATTATCATGCAGCATAACCCTGTAACATTTCGGACTCGGCTGGATGTCGGCTTTTAAATACACCCCTTTTTGACCTCCTGCAGAAACACACTCGATAAAAATGACTGTTTAAGTAGCATGCATTTTTCCTATTGACTTTCGATGGTGTTCTAAATTCAAATATATTTCATAGAGATCATGCACAAAAATATGCTTGTTTGCTCATTTGGTAGGCAATCACATTTTCTTCATATTTTATGCCCGAAGAAAGTGTATTTTTGATTTTAAAAGTTTTTTTATAATGAAAAATGGAGGTCAAAAAGAAGTGCATTTAAAAGCCGACATCCTGCCGAGTCCGAAATGTTGTAGGGTTATGCTGCGTGATACTCAGTATAAAAATCACACTTAAATTATCCTAACCAGTCGGAAACGCATTCCAGAATTTTGGCTAACATTTCATGAGATCGGTCACGCACTGTATTTACCTGGCGCAAATTATCCAGGATTGCGAGGAGGCGTCCTCGTCTTATTTGGGTTAGCTAACTGCAATTTAACTTCTGATGCAGTCCGCGGATTCACGAGTTGAGAACTACGAATCATGACAAGTTATCATCAAGTTCAGAGATCTAATGGTGTTCTTACAAGTGACAACCCACCTAATGGACTGTGTCGTCTTGTCATGTTTCCCGCATCTTCGAATACATTAACTTTATGGGCAAAAACCGATATCACGCCATGGAAAAAGAAGTTGTCCAATCTCTAAAAATAACAACGCAAAACTGATTGAGAGTGTCAAAAACATATATATATATATATATATATATTATGACAGTGGGCGCTCGCCGATCCATTGGCTTCTCGATGCAAACAGGTTTCGTATGTGCGATAGAGGTCACGAACAGGCAATTAACTACCAGACCGAAGTCGGCTAAGTTACGATAGCAGAGGAGGGCGAGAAGACATAGTCCGGTGGTAGAATAATACAGCACTGACGACACACAGCTTGGCCGACTTCGGCCTGGTCGGTGGTTGCGTGTTCGTGACCCCTATTGCCCATATGAAGCTTCTTTGTTTAGGGAAGCCAATGAATCGGTGTCCGCCCATTCCTGAGTGAATAAATACCCCATCTATCTACAGCGACGAAGAATGGTAGGAGGCAAGGCACTGATGAATTTAGTTTCGATGAACTGCTGATGACCCATCTGGTAGACACTAGTAGTGGACCAGCTGCGCCAGGTGTGTCTATGCACATGTTTTTGTTTCCGGTCCGAGCTGGTGGTTAGGGACACGACTGGTTGAATGAAGACAAACAAATCCGAAACAATGCCGTATTAATCTACCCCCAGACTCCAAATACATATATATATATATATATCTGAGAAGAAAAGGCGTTCTAGAAAACCATAGTTTTACTCTCCTGACGCTTCCATCGTCGGAGGTGGATGTGGTTTCGCAACTTACAGTATTTATAGGTGGGTGACAGTCATGTTACGACAGATTTTTTTACATATGAAGTCAGGTCGGCAGGAAGGAAGGGGCGAGGAGAGAGTCCTAGAGCGCATTTTCGCCGGATGAGTGGGTGCTGGATCAGCTTTAGTGGTCACCAGCAGCATGCAAACAGGAACGGTGGCGGACGGAAGGAAGGGATGCGAGGTAACGAAATGTACTCAGTCTACATCGGGAGACGGCGTTGAGACGTTGGTGGCCGTCGTCCGTACCTTCATTGACCTTAGTTGTCGTCCAAGGCTGGCAATCTTGTTTAAGTCGCAACAACTGTCCGTTTTCTCGTCCGTCGGACTAGTAAATGGAACGGCTATGGTGACGACTGCGCCTTCGTCGGAACCAGGTTGAGGGATGGCTGAGTGTGCATCCGCCATGGACTCTCTTATGTCTCGATTAAAAAATATATACATATATGTATATTCACTCAGGAATAGGCGCACAGCGATCCATTGGCTTCCCGAAGCAAACAAGCTTCGTATAGGCGATAGGGATCACGATCAGGCAACCACCTACAAAGCCGAAGTCGGCCAAGCTATGATAGCAGAGAGGAGAAGGCAGAGTCAGGGGGGGGGTAGATTGATACAGCACTGTTTCAGATTTGTTTGTCTTCATACAACCAGTCAAGTCCCTGACCACCAGCTCGGACCGGAAACACAAACATGCGCTCAGACGCACCTGGCGCAGCTGATCCGCTACTAGTGTCTACCAGATGGGTCATCAGCAGCCATCGAAACTAAATTCATCAGTGCCTTGCCACCAGCCATTATCTGTGGCTGTAGATGGGGTATTTATACACTCATCTGGTAGACCACAGTGGTGGACCAGCTGCGCCAGGTGCGTTTGTACGTATGTTTGTTTCCCGTACCAAATGGTGGTCAGGGTTATGATTGGCTGAATGAAGGCAAACAAGTCCGAAACAAAGCTAAATCAATCTACATCCCAGACTCTGTGGTCTGCCCTCTGATGTATATATATATATATAGGCAGAATGCTATTACCGACGGCTAATAAGCCAGAAATGGCCATTCCAGTCTCCCTTGTCTTTGTCGGTAATAGCATTCTGCCTATATATCATGCGCCGCTGCGCGGCTGCTGGTTGGGCCCGAGAGAGAGCCCTTAAGGCACAACGGAACGAGTGAGTTCCGTATGAACGATCGGTGAGCGCCCCCTAACATATGTATATACAGTATAATACAGTATATATACGGTATAATACCTTTACCATATGGAATTCATACTACTCGTAGTACTACTTGTTTGTAGAATGGGCATTACGTGCTTATTCCACAGTAGTTGATTGTCTTCGACTCAAATGTTCATTGAAATTTCGGTTCTGACCCGAAAAAGTCATGTCCCGGAGATTTAACTCCAAGTTCTGCACTGATTAATTTCTGGAATTATTCACCTGATTATTCTCTGGAGTTCATATACCGGAAACCGCTAGAGAACGCTGGGGGTCCCACTGAAGAGCCGAACCCCTCGCAGCTGTGACACGCAGCGGCAGAATATCGGCGAAACACGTGTCTGGGCTTTTAGCAAGTATCTAGGTCGGGAGTACGGTATAATACCTTTAATATATATATATCTGCGAAATATATATATATATATATAGGCAGAATGGCATTACCGACATTGACAAGGGAGACTGGAATGGTAATTTCTGGCTTTTTAGCCGTCGTCCGCCAGACATACCCAAGCCCGAATTGTGGAACACCCGAGCCTCGAACTCGCGACCTGTCAGTTAGAATTCCACACCTCTAACCCCTGCGCCACGAGCCCGTTTCCCTGTCGGTTTTCGATCGGGAATATACGGTAGTAGGGGGCGATCACCGATCGTTCATACGGAACTCACTCGTTCCGTTGTGCCTTAAGGGCTCTCTCTAGAGCCCAACCCGCAGCCCCACAGCGTCGCATGATATCGTCTTTGTCAGTAATGCCATTCTGCCTATATATATGCATGCCAAGTGGGCGTTTGACCCTCACTGTTGTGGTTAGGATCTCACTCGATCCCATTCTCTCCGCCCGCCAGCTAGCTGCTGGCGACAACGAACGCTGTGTCATAAGGCCTATGACGTACTGATGATCGGTAACGACCGTGAAATAGCTGTCTGCGTCTGGCCTCTTGCAATCTTAGCGAGCTGCTCATGTATTATATGTGGTATGTGTCCTCTGACACAGCGTTCGTTGTCGCCAGTAGCTAGCTGGCGGGCGGACAGAATGGGATCGAGCGAGATCCTAACCACAAAAGTGAGGGTCAAACGCCCACTTGACATGCTTATATACCTCACTTCATAAGTCCTATGACGTACGGATGATCGGTAACGACCGTGAAACAGCTGTCTGCGTCTGGCCTCTTGCATTCTTAGCGAGCTGCTCATGTAATATATATACACATATATATATATATATATATATATATATCATGCGCGGCTATGCGGCTGCTGGTTGGGCTCGAAAGAGAGCACTTAAGGAACAACGGAGCGAGTGAGTTCCGCATGGACGATCGGTGAGCGCCCCCTACTACTGTATATTCCCGATCGAAACTGACAGGGCAACGGGCTCGTGGCGCAGTGGTTAAGGATGTGGACTTCTAACTCACAGGTCGCGAGTTCGAGGCTCGGGCGTTCCACACTTCGGGCTTGGTTACGACTGGCTGACGATGTCTAATAAGCCAGAAATGGCCATTTCAGTCTGCTTTGTCTTTGACGGTAATACCTTCTGCATATATATTTATGTATATTTCAAATGAATAATTTCAGAAATGACTCAGTGCAGGACTTGTAGTTAAATCTCCGGGACATGACTTTTTAGGGTCAGAACCGAAATTTCAAGGAACATTCGAGTCGAGGAATGGGCATTACGTGGTTATTCCACAGTAGTTGATTGTCTTCGACTTGAATGTGTATTGAAATTTCGGTTCTGACCCTAAAAAGTCATGTCCCGGAGATTTAACTCCAAGTCCTGCATTGAGCAATTTCTGAAATTATTCACTTGATTTCTCTCTAGAGTTCATATACCAGAAACCGCTAGAGAACGTTGGGGTTCCCACTGAAAAGCCGAACCCCTAGCAGCTGTGTTACGCAGCAGCAGAATATCGACGAAGCACGTGTCTGGGCTTTTAGCAAGTACCTATGTCGGGAGTACGGTATAATACTTTTACCATATATATATATGTACATTGGTAGGGGGCGCTCACCGATCGTTCATACGAAACTCACTCGTTCCGTTGTGCCTTAAGGGCTCTCTCTCGAGCCCAACCAGCAGCCGCGCAGCGGCGCATGATATATAGACAGAATGCTATTACCGACAAAGACAAGGGAGACTGGAATGGCCATTTCTGGCTTATTAGCCGTCGTCAGTAAGCCATACCCAAGCCCGAAGTGTGGAACACCCGAGCCTCGAACTCGCGACCTGTTGGTTTAGATGTCAACGCCTCTACTCACCGGGCCACGAGCCCGTTGCCCTGTCGGTTTTCGATCGGGAATATACAATGTTAGGGGACGCTCACCGATATCATGCGCCGCTGTGCGGCTGCTGGTTGGGCTCGAGAGAGAGCCCGTAAGGCAAAACGGAACGAGTGAGTTCCGTATGAACGATCGGTGAGCGCCCCCTAACATTGTATATTCCCGATCGAAAACCGACAGGGCAACGGGCTCGTGGCCCGGTGAGTAGAGGCGTTGACTTCTAAACCAACAGGTCGCGAATTCGAGGCTCGGGCGTTCCACACTTCGGGCTTGGGTATGGCTGGCTGACGACGGCTAATAAGCCAGTAATGGCCATTCCAGTCTCCCTTGTCTTTGTCGGTAATAGCATTCTGCCCATATATACATATGATATTACAGACATGACAAGGCAGACTGGAAGATGAACATCTAAATATCTTTCAAACAAACGAAAATAAACCGAAAGTCTTTCCTTGGGTTCTGGTAGAAAGGAGTACCTAAATGTCACAGTCTTGCGTGCAGGAGACGGAGACATCAATTACGCGCATATGAAAAGTTTACAGATAAGTTGCTTATATTGGCCTTATATTGGCCACTATATGGAATCAGCTCAAAACTATGATCATTTGCGAGGTTTACAAACACATTTGACATCCAAAATATTGCGATGTATTACATATGGAGGAATTTCTGGAAGCAGACATCACGCCCGACCGTAGGCAGTACATGACCAATATCATGCCATGGGATAATACAGATTTGATGTCCGACCGACATTTGCATTAGGCAGTAATTTAAATGGACATTTGGACGCATTGTCCTACTGTAACAGCAATGCCTGTTTATGAAGAACATTATTGTTTCTAAATTATAGTAGACATAAAATCGTTATTGCCGGCAGCGTCCACCGTGTGCCCTCGAGCAAGGTACAGAAGTCACAACGACTTGCGAGTAAACTAGTTTATGGTGAGAGCAGATTCACACAGAGACCACCCCACATTCTTCTCCTCCGTCCACGTAGACCAGGTGTCAAGACAGAGTCCAGAAGACCGAAAGCGGAGGGCGTAGATGGTTAGCAAGGCTGAACTCGCATCTCGGCGTGCCAGCACGTTTACTGGTCCACTACAAACACACTTGACCATGACTTTAACCGACAATAACAAAATAACGGGTCAGAAAGTGGAGGATGTCTGGAAAATCGTGTACACGACCTGTGCACCCAGTGGGAGCGCAAACGCATTCACCTACAGGGAATCAGGTGCCAGAGTACAGCCTGCGCATACCAGGCTGCAACAGCCACGGTCTGTTGAACCATGGCATAGCAGACGTATACGAACCTTAAGCCTCAGAGGGATGACACGCAACCCTGCACGAAGCCTGGCCCATCGTTCTTCAAAGACCGTGTAACCAGTCAGCCGTCGATAGAGATGAACTACTCATAGAATACACACGCATGACTCTAATGCCTGAGAATGCAGAGATCATTCTGAGACAGATCTGTGGCAGCTTGGCTCTCAGCCCATCAGTTCTCTAATCTGCACAAACGCATTCAACTGGACAGTCTGCGTGGACTGACTTGAGATGCCGGTCGGCAGCGTTCCAGGCCACAACACCTGGCGCGCAGTGGCAGTCTCAGATTGGGATCACACATGCAGCAGAGGAGTCACGTGAAGAAGTGGTGAAGGGGCACACTTCCATGTCTACTTCTGTGGCGATGTTGAGAGTGCAACTGTCTTCGAAAAGACGTTTGTGGTTGTAAATTGTGGATATGCGCGACTAGAAGTGCATCTGCCGCTGACTGAAGCGTTGTTCGACGGTCCTGTAGGCGACACGGAAGCCAGGACGTTAATCACGACAGGCATCAATCAGCACGGCGTGAAGATGAGAATGAAGAGCGTAGGCGCTAGGACGCAACCCTGCCTCACTCAGTTGTTCACTGGAATTTTTGCTGCACTTGTCAGATGGCAAAAATCATGTCGGTGGTTCGCGATGACGGTGGAAGGCACACTGGTTTTCCTGCAGAGGTCCTCAATCCAGTAGGCCTTTGCGGCGCTGTCTGACATAGGTCTTACTTGCCACATACTTCCCTTCCAGGTAGTAATTGCGCAGGATGGTCCTCGCAATATTCTGAATCGATCTATGCCTATATAGCTCCGAAGTCAGAGTCCTGTTCACAAGCTCCTTCAACTTTTCAAACTCTACTTCCATTTGCTTCATCTTGAAAGCTATCCTTTCACAACCATCGCATAAATTTCCTATTTATGTCTGTTGGGACGAATTTCCAAGGTTCTGATTACGTTTGTGCTGGTGTGCATCCGTGAGGCGGTGTAGCGGGGCGGAATCCTTATCGTTTCCTGCCCGGTTCCAATCCATGATGCATACCTTTTCAGTATTCGAGTGAAAACTCCGACATTTTGCACATCTTTTCTATATCGACAAAAATGACCTTTCCAGTCGATAATACTGCTCGAGGTTTGAGCGGGCACGCTTACGACGCCCTTCAGTAAAAGTAAGTTGATGAGTTAAATATGGCAGTTAGACTGATGTAGGTCAATGATGTCTATTTTGTGCGCCACAGTAAAGTGAATCAGGCACGGTGAATTACGTGTGATTTAGTTTATAGTGAATGTACACCTACTGTGCTTTTACCACACCCTCTCCTCTCCCAGCTGAACCCCGTGTCGAGACGAAGTCTAGAAGACCGGAGACGGGGGAGGGCGCAGGTCGACGGCGAGCCGAGCCCTCACCTTGGTACTCTGCTTCACACCCCTTGTCTATGCAACATATGACCAGGATTTTAACCAACAACAGCACCACAACGAGTCAGAAATATGCAGATGTCTGGGAGCCATGATTACGAGCTGTATTTTCAGCGGAAACGCAGCTCATCTACCATCAAGGAGCGGGGTACCAGAGAACTGTTAGTGCATACTAGGCTTCAGGGGTCATGGTTTGCTGATTGTGGCATAGCAGACGCCTACAGACCTTTAGGCCCAGAAGGATGGCACGTGGTCGATCATTTGCGCGACCGTCACACCTCAAGGCTAAATAACCAATCCTCCGTCGACTGAGAGGTACTATTCATGAAGCGCACACAATCCTCACATGCGTCGGAGTTTAGCATACCACTAATTTTGAGCCGTGACAGTGTGGCTTTCAGGTCACAAGTCCACCGCTCTACACAAACACACACAACTGGGCAAACTGCGTGGGCTGAGTTGGGGTGTTGGTTGTCAGCCTTCCAAGCCACGAGTCACGAATTGTAAACATATGTTCGTGTCACACGATAAGGTTCTCCAAAACCAGGATGAGCCTAGTGCCTACTTCATCGACGGCCAGTTTAACATCAGCCATAGCTTATAGTATGTGGGTGTATAAAAATTTAGAGGTTATTTTCCCACAATTGTTAAAGTTATGCGGTAATGGGTAAGGAATGTATCAAAATCTTCGAATAATAAGTAACCTTGACTTATATGGGCTCTGGGTTTTTTGAACGGTTGAGCACAATTGGGCATAGGCTATGGTACAAACTGAAATATATGAGACGATAAAACACTGCTAAACCGTCTAACGCCTCGCTCACATTTTCAGATATTAGTAATGTTTGTTATTTCCTTCCATCCTCAATCTTTCAGGGTATGTGTTCTTAAGTTCACTGTCACAGTAATATTTTTAAGGATTATATATTTTGGGGTTACAGGATACTATTCTCGCAACACAGAATCTTGCTATAAGCCCAGACACGCATTTTTCGCAGAGATTCTGCCACCGAATGCTACAACTGCGACGGGTCCGGCTCTCCATGCATCATATTTTGGTCCGCACGTATACACCTTAGAATATACTGATCTACTACAAGTTCACAGTTTATTTCTGAGGAAATTAGAAAAAAACAACTTAAAATTAAAATGTCACTCACTGTCTTATGCTAGCATAGTTATCTTACATTGAACATTCTGTGTATCGTTTATTTATAGTTTTCGAAGGCGATGCTAATTACCTTTAAATGTACTGAACCGTTCTGAACTTAACTCATTCCGATATCAGTCAAGCTCCACATGGATACTGACCGGTTAATAAAACAGAATTGACGTCTTTTAAATCCAGGCTGTTTCAACCTAAGTCGACTATTTTTGACCCGACGTCTCATTTACTCCGTTTTTATCCTTTTTTCACCAACTTGCAACACATTCTTGTGAGACAGGCTTGCCTGAGGCCATCTGGTTTGGCTCTATGGCCCCTTTTAGATAAGGCTTACGCTTCCCATGTTTTCTTATAACTTTCAATACGATATTTGTATATATGTGGTTATGTTCTGGTGTTATTCAAGTTGCTGGCATATGCCACGGATGATATTATCAGAAATCTTTCTAACCAAATTTTAGATCAAATTATTGATTTGAAACAATGTTCTATCTGATTAAAAGTTAAATGTGAATGGCTATTTAAGAGAAATTTTTTAGTTTTTACATGGAATTCACTTTGAGTTAGACTTTTTCAAATAAAATGTGGGAGGGTATTCCGGAGAATTGCATATTTTAAGGAGTGAAAATTCGATCATTGAATGTTTTAGAACTTGGGGATCCTCGTGATTTCTTCGTTATTTCTAGTCTTTCGGGGACGATTTGATTTGTTAGTAAATCTGTCTTGAAAATATCTTGGTCATTGGTGATCTTGGGTAGGAAATTTAGACCATCTCTAGTCTTCTGCTCTAGAGGGGTTGAAGACCGCATTCATGATATTGATCGAAGCATTTACCTCGGGTGTCACCTCAGTTGGACAATGATCTAGTAAAGTGTCTTCGAAAATCTTCTAATTTCTTTCAGCTATCACAGAGAATTATGCAAAAGAAAACTGAGGAGAAAGCCAAGTGAAGTAAAAAGCAAATTCTTAAAAGTTAAATTTTTTGGTGCATTCAAGGTGAAATTTTTACAAATGAACATACGCAGGCCAGTAGCTTTGGTTGGTATTTATGTACCGTTTTTTCGTGGGCCAAAAATGCCATATGGCATTTTTCCAGTGATAGTAGCATTTACCACCGACTTCTCCCTTCGCCAAGACTTGCTAGACCGGTTTCGGCTGTCCTACGCTTACTGGCTACCGTATGAGCGTTATATGCATATGCAAGTTTTGGATCGCCTGCATACAAAAAGGTTTAAGCTGAGGCTGATCTGGACTATAAATCGTCAATATAAATGAGAAATATCTGCGGATCAAGGACGATGCCCTGGAGTACTTCAGTGGCAATATGAGATAGTTCTTACACCTCTTCTCTTACCTGTACTTCTTGATATGGGTTTGGTAGAAAGGATTTAAGGGATTCAAGAAGGAGGATCTCATTACATAATTTAATGGCTTTATTAGCAGTCTTTCATGGCAAGTTTGTCAAAGGCCATTTTTCGGTCTAAGTATATTTTTGCTTCCATATCTATATAATCCTTATTAATGAAAACTAATTTTACAAAAGTGAGATGGCAGGGCTGACAGGCCTTTTCGGGCAAAAAGGCAATTTCCGGGGAAAGTAATAGGTTAGCGCTTATCAGGTGGTCTTTCATGGTGATTGCAAATTATTTTCGCTATTGCCGTTGTTCTGTGAACACTGCGATAGCTTTGGGTATCAGATTGGCTGTCATTTCTAAACACAGGTCCAATGCTCGAGTATTTCCTATCCTCTGGCAAGGTTGCGCCTGACAGGAGTGGAGCGAATAGCTTAGAAAGAAGCATTGCAGCATGCACCGAATGCTTTAGAATACTTGGTGGGACTTTGTTCGTCATATGGGAGGTGGCGTTGGAAAGTTGCTTGATAGGGCACGTTCTGTCATCTTGGTCGGTTGAGGGTTCAGTTCTTCCTCGACCGTATGATTAGCTGGGAAATATTTGTTGAATAAATTTGCTGTCTAGTTATTGTTTGTTATTACTTGCTCTGACTCACTGACTGTAATTTCGGGTCCTGACTTTCGCCGATTATTCGCTTGTTTCTAAAACAAATTGATCTGTAGGTTTGAGGACTCTGTGACTAACGTTCTGTTGCTTTAATCTTTTCTGTTTCCACTTTAACAAATACATCGTGAAATTCTTTAATTCATCAGAGTTCAGATAAACAACTTCGGGAAACAGACACCAACTACAAACACGGTAATCAGCACTCCGGTCCCTCAACTGAACCTCCAGCTACAACTTCTGGCACTAATAAAAAGAAATGCTTAGACCATCGGAAACAAAATGCTAAACCCCCAGCCCCCGTAGATGGACCTCCAGCAAATACTTCTGACTGTAGTTTTCAGGACAGGAAAGGCATAGCTGCAAAATCAGTTAGGAATGCTGGACAGAAAGAAACAAGGGAGGCACAACAAAACAACACCGTTCAAATAGAACAGAGCAATGACGCTGATCCCGGACCCAGTCATGTGACGCCACTAGATAGCAATATAATGTTTGCTATACCCCCAAAAAAACGATCAACCCGTTCTAGAAATCGACTGCAAAAAAGCCACACAAACTAAAAGGCCTTATTAAGCACTCCAGCACAACCAAAACGGCCTAAATATATAGATATAACAAATAGGAGGTCTCCAAACTCTAAACGGAAACAAATAAGCTTTTATAACTGTACATCGATTCACCAAAATCCACCTGGATGGCATGAGAATAAGCCAAACCACTCTAGCATTCCAAACTTATTACCACCTAATGACAACCCCACAAATTACTTCGGCTTTTACACCTCTCCAACCGAAACTCCATTTAGGTACAATTACCACCTAGTTAACCCACCTCCCCATATGTTCACTCAATCCATACACACTAACCCATGCACTCAAATTTCGCCATACGCATCACCATATTCTCTAAAAACCACACCCTTACTTCCATTTACTCCATCAATCAATCAAAGTACCCTCAGAAATCCTTTTTTTCACCACAGCCCCCGTCTTCCATATCCGACATCCTAAAGATAGCTCTTATAAATTCGAGATCGATTGTCAATAATTTCCCAATCTAGAACTTCTGTTGAAATATATGCCCCCGATATAATTTGCATCACAGGAACATGGGCACATGAACTTGTATCGAATGCTTCGCTATATATCCCAAATTATGATTCCTATCGACAGGTCCGTGTTAGTAAACGAGGAGGAGGTTGTCTTATCTACATAAAAACTAGCGTTGAACAAAGTGATGCTGATGTTTCAACTGAACCTTTGCTGGAGAAGCGTGTTTTGTCATAACAAAATCTCATACCCAGGAAAACACTAGTTGGATGTCTCTACTCCCCTCCAGAAAGTAGTAGTGATGACATAGGCCTCAACCACTTAATAAACATAATAGCTAACATAAAAATTGAATATAAGATAATTGCCGGCGTCTAAACCGCCGAGAAATAAACTGGGTCGAATTATCGGCACCTACCAGGCACGAAGAATTGTTATCTTTCATAACTGGACACAAATAGTTGACAAACCCACCCGAGGAATCAATATACTAGATGGTATTTTTACCAACGACATCTGGCCCCTCTATATGCACTACGACTGTGTAATCTTTGAAAGGGACCACAAAGCCATAATATCAACACTCCCGTTAAATGCAAAACCAGCACTCCATTTTAGTAACACCCGCCTAAACCCAAAAAACTTGACAAAGACTCCATGAACAACCATATTAGGTCATTGGACTAGAGCCCATACCTTCTAACAACATCCCCTATGGAAGCAGTTAACTTATTTTACTCTGTCCTATTTATAATTCGAGATACCTTGATAGACGAAAGACTGTCGTATAAGAAACCACAAATCCCACACTTCCTTTCAACTAGGCTCAAAAACTAAAAAAACAGCTACACACCCCCCCCTGTAAGTTATTTATCTACACATCGACGAATTAGGGAAATTCAGGACCTAGTTACGAAAATGAAAACACAAAAGGCCAAAACAGCAGAACATCGGGCATTAGAATCCCCTGAACGAACAGGTCAGATGTTCAAGAAACAAATGAATAGTCATCAACAGTCGGGACCACGAACTACTATTGATGAATTAGGACAAGTTATAACCAATGACAACCAAAAAGCAAACGTATTCCACAAATACTTCTCAACTGACTACACAGTCGAGGAGGGGGTAACCCCTCAACCGACCGAAATGACAATACGCATCCTTAGTGAGATCCCTTTTAGTGAAGAAACTGTTAAATTAGCCATTAAACAATAATCCAACATCAACTCTTATGGAACGGACAAAATCCCTATCCCATGTATTCTGAAGCATATGGCATATGCTCCAATACTCCTATCTAAGTTATTTACTCGACTCCAGTCAAATGCATTTTTTCCGGACATGTGGAAATACTCGACTATTGTACCTATTTTTAGAAGTGACAACCAATCTCGTACCCAAAACTATCGTGGTGTTCACCGAACACCGGCTATAGCTAAAATCCTCCAGAAAATAGTCTACAACCGATTGCTGGACCATCTCATAAGCGCCAACCTCATTTCCTCCTTTCAACATGCATTTCTACCTAAAAAGTCATGTCACTCCTGCCACCTTACTTTTTTGGAATTCGTTTCCAGCAATAGAGATGATGGAAACACAGTGGCTGCAATACACTTCGATCTTAAAAGGCCTCTGACAAAGTCCCCCATAAAAGACTACTGACAAAGCTAAAAAGTCATGAAACTATGTTTCCCCTTCTCGATTTTCTTAAATCCTATCTTCGAAACCGATATCAAGTGGCACAAATTCGAAACGTAGCGTCAGCACCATTCCCTATTACCAGTGGAGTACTTCAAGGCACTATCCAGGGCCCTCTTCTACTTCTCATATATATTCACGACTTATCGTCCATATCAGTATCAACTAAGACGCTTTTATTTGCGGACGACCTTAAACTTGCATATGTACATAACAGGAACACAGTTGCCAATATTCATAGAACAAATTATACTGGCCTATGAAAACTCAGCGAATGGAGTAGTCAATGGCAGATGCCCTTTTCACCCCAAGAATGCCATCTCCTGATCTTTGACCCACAAAAACTTCCCCCATGATTCTCGAGGATAGTGAAATAACGGAAGCCCCATCGGTAAAAGATTTACGTCTCAGCTATACAAATACCCTTGATTTATCGCCCAACGTCCAACAAATATGACCGAAAGCCACTCGCCTATGTGGATTCATATGTAAAAATATCACCTTAAATTCACTAAGAATACGACTTTTCAAAATGCATGTTTAACCTCTCCTAGATTATTGCTTAATTTTCTTCGATTTAATGCCCTCAGACGACCGAAAGAAACTAGAACGCCTTCAGAGACGTTTTACTGGACCTTCGTCCAGAAGTGACCACACCCAGGGTTCATACTTAGGACTATATCATAGATACTGTCTTCAACCACTCTGGATCTGAAGACTCCAGAGTGGTCTAAACTTCCTATTCAAGGTTACCCGCGACCGAGATATTCTCAAAATGAATTTACTAACAAACCAAAACGTCCCCAGAAAAACCACAAATAACGAAGATATTATAAGGATCCCAAGTTTACAAAGTCCAAACGGTCAAATGTCTTTACCATAAGATATATCCCAATGGGGAATGCTCTTCCAAGTTCTATCCGGAAAAGTCGAACCCTAGTCGACTTTAAAATAAAACCTAAGAAATTCCTTTCAAATAACAATATACATTTATTTTTAAATAAAAAAGGACATTTTTCAAATCAATTCTTTGATATAGAATTTGATCCCAAAAGGGCTCTGATGATGCCATCCGCTTGTATAATACCGGAACATGGCACTACAAACAATCCAATTTATGAAAGATAACATCATTGATTAACATAAATCGGATAGTAATATTCATTCTTTCCTCCCTTTAGCGTTTCCGTGGGCTATTTAACCTGACACTAAATATCCCTGCAGTAGTTAATAATAACATCCCTTTCGATAAAACCCCTACATAGTTGCTGTACGTAAGTCTATAATCAAGTCGTACTAAGCATACTAAACATATATATATTAGATCATAGTAAACAGTCGACCACTACTCCTATAATGTCACAATCACAAGAACAATATGATACATGATTCAATATTATCTTGACAGCTTTGATTGTAACTTATAATATAATGTTTCTTACTCCTGATATATATTCATCTTTTCCAGCTCGTAGTCCACACAGTTATGGCAAGCCTCCTGAAAAACACGAAGTAAATGTGCGACAGCCCCATTACAGCTGTCCAAATAGACTGACAACGACTAACTAGTGTAGCGGCTGAGAACGTCAAGGGTAGCACACAACCACGTAACGGAATACCAGAAAGAGACCCTGGCTTGCGTTGATCTGAATACGATTGTTAGTAGTTCACGATGCTCATCCGTACATAAAGGAAAAAGAAACGACCAGTGAATGAGAAGATATAAAGAACAGAAAAGGGGATTGGAAAGGTGTATAATGATAGTTAAAAGTACAAACATGACTACTTACAACCATTGAGTGAACTGTCTGGGGGGAGAGGCGATACCAACATGCCAACTAGTAAATCGGCGGAGAACGCAGCGCTGTGGGCAACTGCACGGATGGGTCGAGGGAGGTGCCGACATGGAGAGACGGAGAACGATGCGAACGTCACGATACGATACGGGGAATGAGTCGACGGAAGTAAGAAGGAAGGGGCACCGGTCATCTTCACCAACACGCGGTTACACCATCTCTATCCTAGGACCGCGCGCCAAAAAGTGTCACAGCACTCAAACAACGCTGCTTAGATCACGGGAGGCTACACTAGAACACACCGAAATTACCCTAACTGGAAAATACTTTCAAGGTCAGGCCGATATCAAAGTTCTTCAATTTCCATGAAGGACATATTATTTATGCCTACGCAAAAAATAAACAAACTGCACACTTTAATTTTATATTGCACATATCGTTCTTTCTTAAAACTTTTGCGATTATTTTTCCTTGGAACACAGTTTTTTAACTTAAAACAAACGCTCAATTCGCGCTCTTTTGGCTAAACAGTCACCCAAAACAAATGAAGTCAAAGTGCAGTCGAAATGGATGACTTTGTTTTAGGTTTTGTCCTGTGTTCAAGGGAGACTGACAGTGCCCAAGGGGCGTTATAATAAACGTATTCTATTTTATTTTTGTTTTTTTGGAGAGGAAGTTTGGGATAAATGGTTTAATTATACGGGGACATACCGTATAAGAAGGCATCGCGAATCATAAAGTGGGTGGAGTATAATCGGTTAACTCCATACATGAGGATTGTTATTAGAATGTAGGGGGACCAGTCTAATGACGTAATATGGAGTCCTTGCCAAGATTTTTTTGGATTTATGTGGCTTGTGTTAAAACCGGGTGCTAATCACGTGTATAGAGAGAGCATTGATATTACTACATTGTGATCTATTTCAAACGTTACATAGTAACAATACATATAGAGAAGTCGGATGTCAGTGGTAAAAATAGTTCACAGTACATTTATTCCTCGGCAAGGTTTTTGAACTATTTTAATCCGTTCGTAGAAGGCAACTAAAGATAACAAATGCCTGGGGTCAATGGGCAATGTCTATTCTGACAGGTAGCAACAATCATTAAATCGCCACGGAGGCACGTTTAACGTAAAAAATAACCCTCCAAAATTCGAGTTTTCCTTTCCGGCCATCATCTGTCCGCTTGGTGCTTGCTCTGCTTGATAAACTGACTGTGGTGGCCATTGGCCCGAAGGAGGTCGTGGAGGTATTGTCGTTCAAGTCTTTTGTCGGCTGGTGTAATGCAGTGTGCTTAAACTCTTTGGTATGGAGTACGGACATAGCTGCGTTTGTGAGATAGGGCGTAATCACTGTTGCAGTGTAATATTTGTCGTCGTTGATTGTGTGATAGGCTATAGGAATGGAACTGTATGGTTTTTGGAACGTACGAGGATATATGGGGGGGAATTGGCGGGCGTTGGTTATTGTGTGGGTTAAGCGTGTGGGTTAGTTTTATTTGTGAGGTAGACTAGCTACGTTGTAATTGTATCTAGATATGATTTCAGTAGGCAGAGGTTTAAGGTCTAGGAAATTAGTTGAGTTTGTGGAAAATTTTAGAAGGCTTGCCGAGGGACAGCTTTCTCGTCAAAAATTTTGGAAGGTTCGCCGCTAGCTCCCATAAGGTCGTGCGCGCCTATTTATCTGCATTTAAATTTCAGGAATTCGCTCGTAATTTGGCTCCTAATGAAACTTATTCACATACTAAACCATATACACAAATTAATGAGAATATTTCTAGCTTACTCTTGTTTAAATTCTTCCCCAAAAAATGTTTCCAACCATTTCCTATGGTGGTTTTAGTTGCGTGTACGACTTGACGGATTGAGAAGTTATAAGTACGGCCGAAAATTAACCCGACACAATCTCTTCGTGGCTGCCTTCCCTCGAGCTGCAGGACTCCGCTCTCTCTCTTACACACACACACTCCCTCTCTTCCTTTCCGGTCAAAGCACTTCTTCCTCCATTGGTGCGTCTTTAACATTCCTCGGCCACGCTAGGTAATTTTTCTACCTATGTTTTCTTCCCCTTGTTTTCTAACGTACATACAGGCCGTAGTACAATAATTACTAGTCACTGTCTTGTCCTTTCGGGAATCATTGAACACATACTTTCGTCGGGCGGTGAACTTACAGCTTGTCATTAGGTGCTAAGAGGGCTGAAATGCCAGAGTGTTTTTGACCTCCTCCTATATCACGCAAGTGGATTTTGGGGAGTAGAGGAGTTATTACAGTAAATTATTTGTTTCTGATGACAGTTTGGAGAATTCTAAGCAATTTCGTTATGCTTAATTCGTCAGGCAATCAAGATTTGACATCCGCTCGTTATTCGGCCTAACGCATACGATAAGCTAGATAATGATATCTACAAATTTCGCCTTGAAAGTTCTAAGAAAACATGCTTAGCATAAGCCATATCTAAAAGGGGTAAGACAGCCAAACTAAATGGCCTCAGGCAAGCCTGTCTTACAAGCATGTTTTGCAAATTGGTGAAAAAAGGATAAAACCGGAGTAAATGAGACGTCGGGTCAAAAATCGTCGACTTAGGATGCAACAGCCTGGATTTAAAAGACGTCAAATCTGTTTTATTAACCGGTCAGTATCCATGTGGAGCTTGACTGATATCGGAATTAGTTAAGTTCGGAACGGTTCAGTACATTTAAAGGTAATAAGCATCGCCTTCGAAAACTATAAGTAAACGATACACAGAATGTTCAATGTAAGATAACTAGGCTAGCATAAGGCAGTGAGTGACATTTTAATTTCCTCAGAAATAAACTGTGAACTTGTAGTAGATCAGTATATTCTAAGGTGTATACGTGCGGACCAAAATATGATGCATGGAGAGCCGGACCCATCGCAGTTGTAGCATTCGGTTGCAGAATCTCTGCGAAAAACGCGTGTCCTAGCTTATGGTGAGTTTCCGTGTTACTAGAATAGTATCCTGTAACCCCAAAATATATAATCCTTAAAAATATTACTGTGACAGTGAACTTAAGAACACATACCCTGAAAGATTGAGGATGGAAGGAAATAACAAACATTAGTAATAAGTGAAAGTATGAACGAGGCGTTAGACGGTTAAGTAGTGTTCTTCCTCACATATATTTCAATTCGTACTATGGCCTATGCCCAATTGTGCACAACCGTTCAAAAAGCCCACATCCAATATAAGTTAAGGTTACTTATTATTCGAAGATTTTGATACATTCCTTACTGATTATCGCATAAGTTTAAAAGTTGTGGGAAAATAACCTGTAAATTCTCCCACACTAGCACACTATAAGCTAGGGCTGATGTTAAAGTGGCCGTCGATGAAGAAGGCACTTGCCTCATCTTGGTTTTGCAGAACCTTACCGTGTGGCGCGAACATATGTTTACAATTCGCGACTCGTGGCTTGGAAGGCTGCTGACCAACACCGCAACTCAGCCCACGCAGTCTGCCCAGTTGTGTGTGTGTTTTTGTGGAGCGGTGGACTTGTGACCTGAGAGCCAGTCTGTTAC
>CACRXP010000649.1:0-13453 GCA_902702965.1 Spirometra erinaceieuropaei
AGAGTCCCCGGTATGGTCCACCCAGTCTGCCCTCCTTCCATCTTGAATTCAACTAACTTTTTGTTATTTTGCTAGTTTTTTTAATTAGTTTTCCACTTTTCGTACACTGGACGCTGTTATTTGATCCCTTGCAGCCCTTTCTGTTACACATTGGATAACGTTTATTCTCTTCTTGTTATGAGCAACTTCATCAGTCAGACTTGTCTCGATGCCAATTGTTTTCTTTGTTTCTCTCTGGGGTTATTTTTTGCTACGCTTCCTTCATTTCCACGATAAGTAATCATACCAAAATGACCTATTTTCAAGATTTTGCAAGTACATACATCGGCACGTGATCCGCAATATGCCGAGAGCTAATTTGGGTCCTTCACCCTACCTTTGGCACCGGGTGCCGGGCCACGCGTTCTGATGAGTTGGAATGGTTTAAAACCCTTCAAACTTGTTATAGTAAAGCCTAGCCCAGAATCGACTTTGTCTGCCCTGTAGTCGACCGTCGGGGAGATTGTGCTCAACTGCTGATATTGCGTGAGTCTCGCTCTTAGGCGTGGAGCACGCGCGTATGCAGACTTAACCAGAGCCTTTTAATGTATGCTACGAATCCTTTTAATCCATGTTTCCGTCTAGTGCGTCAGCAGCATGATAGGCTTGGAGGATTTTGCCCGCAACCGAATGTATTTGTGTAGATACTTTGAAAAATCGGCGGAGTTAACCGGAAAGCAGCCGCTGTTTCGAACGACTCTTGATGTCCAGGAAAGGGGGAACGTGCGGTTTCGACGATTAACCAATTGGGACCGTTATCGTGATTGCACAACGACAAAACTGTATTAACGAGTGACATATTCGACGTCTCCAACCGCCCTATCTCAGTGCAGAACAACAATCAGTGATCAACCATTCTCCCTTTCATATCTGTCAAGCTGCCGTAGGAACCATGAGATGCTTATTTTGTTGAGTAACCTTGAGCGTAATAAATTGAAGGAACGCGAATACGGCCCCTCCCATAATATTCCTGCATATCCAACTAAAAGTGTGTATGGTCCTTTAGCCAGCCAATCTACCAGTTTAGCGTACGAGACCTGTCAATTCACTGATGATAAGTCGGACGACAAAAGCCTCGGTGCGGTCGCGGGAGCCCTTAGAAGCCGGTGAATAACGCGGAAAAGGCAGTTACTTTACTCGTAATGGGTTTTGTATTAATAATGAAGATCGTACCACAACCCGACTATATCATGTGGACGACAGAGCATATTTATTGATGGTACTCTGTCAAATGATTGCGTTTTGGATTCAAACCAGAGCAGGGTTATTCCTGACAAGTTACAAGTGCACAAGCCCAACCACAAATGCCGCTGAGATCACAAAATATTGGTTACCTAAATATTCACTACTTATCACTTCTGACAGCTGGGTTTATCGTTCGCCACCGAAGGCTGGAGACTCGCATGACAACGCAGTTATTTGTTGGACGTCAGCTGTTGGTTAGCAACAGTCTGGCCGCCTTTGCCGACGATGTACACCGTGTTCTCCACTACAGGGGGGAGAGCAGAGACGATTATTTGTGCGCGAATTCGTTTATGGTGATGGTAGACTTACGTTACAATTACCACAGCCTTTCCTCTTCCCTACCTGGACCCCGTGTCAAGATAGAGTCGAGGAGACCGGAGGTAGGAGAGGGTGCAGGCAGCTGGCATGGCGAAGATCCGCACCAAGACGTTCCACCACGCCCGCTTGTACGCAAATTATACTGATTTCACACATATGGGGTGGGGGGAGGAGTGGCGAATCGGATCGCAACTGGCGCGCCGTGGGTTTGCACCCAATATTGGCATTTGTTAAAAGTGCGCATTCCTGAGAACGTCTGTCGGAGCCCCATGCATCACCTGTGTTGCTTTAACACACCTACCGCCCATTTTAGGGACAGAGCCACCGTATACTAAATCTAATTCAAGCAGTTTGGAATCGGACAAACGGGGCCGTCCCGCCGCTTTGTCTGCAGCCAGCTGCCGGACGTTAGGCACGTGTTGCGCTAAATCCCCCTGGGTCACAACTGCTTGAGCTAGCCGCGCGCCTGCGTCCCGTCACGTGAAGCCAGCCGACTAACCAAGTCCTCCACGAGTCTGATGTTGGACTCATGCGGTCCTCAGCACTGATGCGGCGCACACCTGTACAGGTGCCTCAGACCAGCTCCCATGCTTCGTTTGCTGGCAGCAACACGCTCTCGTTGTACGTTCGAAATAGCCCCGGCTTCTGATCCTCGGGGGGGGGGGGGAATTGATTGGGAGCGGTTGCAGATCATTGGGTACTTTCGGCCGCTGTCGTGGCGTATTATTCGCAACCTCCCAGACATCCCCCAACGGACTGGCATCCACCTTGAGATAGACAGGTCAATGTATAGCCAACGGTCGAGGTGAGGTGCGCAGAAGTTGCAGTTTATGTGCTTCCGCCGTATTTCGATAAACGTCCGCTCACATGAAATGATGGTTACCCGAATCGAACTCCTGTTCGGGGTTATGCATTTTCTCTCGTACTGAGTTCGTTGTAGCTGCTCATGCCTGTCAACCAGAGGTGCATTAAATAGGCTTTCGATCGCTCGTTTGAGTCGTTCCTAACGCGTCATCTACACATTGACTGTCTGCTCGAGGGTGTGTCGGTAGCTGAAGAGAACAGCACATGGGGCGTGTTGGTGTGGCAACGACTACCTCTGGTTGCGTCCTTGCGTCAGTGACACGTCAAAACGACAGCTAGTCACGAAAGTACCCGATTTTCAGCTGTAGATGCTAAACGAATGCTTCCGCGACCAGTTTACCCATGTCCAGACGGTAGGCGTTTTTAAATATACAGGATTCCCAGCCAATGATAACTTCACCGTATGATCCCATACAAGCACGATGCGCAGAATTCCTCCTTTAATCTGTTTAAGCAGATGGGGACACTGTCAGCAGACAGCTTCATTTAACACGAATAAATCAGGTCCGGCTATCAGGACCCCAATCTCCTGAGTTCAAGAAGAAGAAGTGTCTCAACTGCCTTCATGTTTCGTAAGTTATTTACTTGAAGTACGACAATTGACGGCACTTTTCAGGAAACTGGGAAGTCCTCAATCTGAAAAATTTATTTACAATGGGCAAACTGAAATTTCTTAGATAATTCACATATAACGAATGGAGTTCGGCTGTACCAGCCGCAATTTCCCCCCCCCCGAGCCTCCATCGGATTCATTGTCTGCTCTAGTCTCGAACGCTATATCTCTGCTAATGCTATTGCCAGCCAAACCAAAAAGACTCGCTCAGGAAGTGCCAATAGCTTTCTTCTTCTTCTTTGTTTCAATCCGTCCAGTAATATCACCGAAACACAGAAGACGCTATTTTGTGCGAGATGAACAAGTTAGTTAGCCTAAGGGTTCTCCACAATTACTGCCAGTAAATGCATTTCTCTGTTCCTGTTGAGCAGCTCGCGAAATAAAGCCACCTGAAGTAATGCCCGATTTTGCCAACACGTGCTCACGTCGGGCCACAGTCGAGAGCTGCTCTAAACGTGTGATTTATTTTCCTGCACACACACACACACACACATTCGTAAGGAACCAGAAAGGTCGATGTTAGGAGTATCAATCCACCATTCTGCTGGCTTGGCGAACTCCTTCAAATGTTATACACTATAGAACCCTGCGAGTGTAGGCATCGAATAAACAGCTGACATAAATGCGAATGTGTTCCGTTGGTTGTGCACACTTTGCTCTCGAGTTCACCGTCGGGCGTCCGTCTGGATTTAGGTAGGAAACCAAGTGACGCTTAGTACAAGGCAGAGATGTGGAGCAAAATTGCACACATGTGACAACAAGAATTGGGCAAAATGTCTGCAAATGCTGTTCTCGGACCTTCGGTATTCGGTCTCCGTCGTTGGCGAAGGGAATGAGTTGAGCTGTCCAGATCTGCTGCCGCTGATCGTCACGCGTGGAGAGGTACAGTTCGGGACATCATGGAGGTCGGTTAGATCAGGCATGATCGCAGCCGTATCAAATAAGTAAGTAAGTAAGCCGACGCGAACCAACGTAATTACGCCATGAGTGTATACTTGCGTTTAACTAATTATCACGGCGCGCCTACACATCAAAGCCGTCAAAATAAGCGCCAATCATGAATGCTTAGAGGGTCGGAATGTCCACGAAGTTTCTTATGAGATGAAAAGCAATTCTGTTAGGCGCAGAGGCCATGCATTGGCGGGGGCATACAGAGGGAAGCATGAACGATTCAGACATGGAAGCAGTTGAGGGAAACATGATTATGATGAAAAAATATACGCACTCATTTAGGTTCTATCTGAAGCAGCTCTGCTGGCGATGCCTTCTTCCTGGACTGAGCGATTTGATTGTTTATATCTTGGTTGATACATTAAACTCCGCATCCTCAAGTTGCAATTTCCCGTGAAGAATTAGTGCTCAGATCCGCCGTCTATTTTACAGAATTACCATGCAGCAAATTGTCCAGCCGAGTTCGACTAAAGATTTTTGCAGGGACTAGTTAAAAGTATTGGTCGAACACTGTGATTTCTGACCCTTTTCCGTATTTTTGCCCACGGAAGATTAGCTGGATCACTTTGAATCGGCGAATCTCTAGGTCGACAATAAAATTCCATATTTTGGACAAATATTTATTTTACTCCAATTACATAATGTCCCTTCTCAGTTGAATACCCAGTGTATCGTGTGAATGTATATAGCTTTTTGGAGTCCTCGTTGGATTTGGTAATGCAATCTCATGTTTTCGAGCATTTTGCCTCGTTTTCAAGGCCTCAGCATCAGAATAGGTGATAACCCACAAGAGATAGCCTGTGTCAGTTGCTGGTCTTAATTAAGCAGAATAGCGTACATATAGGCGGGTGTATTGCTGCTTATTCCAGGTGAATTGCAGTAAAAAGGGTCTACGGAGTCGACTATCACCTTGCATTTCATCCTAATGGGCGCTGAATTGGAAGGAGCCTCCACGAAGACGGCTCGCTAAAAATGCAAATTTTCCAGGAGCAGTTCTTGCTACTGACACGGATATCATTTCTTTACCTGCATTTGGCACAATTTTGAATTCCATGATCGAGCTCTCAGTCCAGAAGTTGCAAAAGTCAGCTGAGCGCTGTTTTATTTGCACGGATAAATAAAAAATGGCGACCTGAGAGAAACAAGCTCAAACGCGAATTGGCTAGTAGTTCTAACTTCCCCGTGTTTCCCACGGGGAAACACGGGGATAGGGAGATCTGAACGCAAATATTTCGTGATTTTGCAAGATTTTTATTTAATCCTTGAAAGTTGTACGGCCTCAAGTCACTTGGAGAGGAAATACACACCAGCGAAATAGAGGTGCAATCAGCCTCTTTAATAGACGTTGATTTGGTAGACACTCAGGCAGAATAGCATTACCGACAACGACAAGGGAGACCGGAATGGCCATTTCTGGCTTATTAGCCGTCGTCAGCCAGCCATACCCAAACCCGAAGTGTGGAACACCCAAGTCTCGAACTCGCGACCTGTTGGTTTAGAAGTCCACCCCTCTACCCACCGGGGATCGGGTGTTCCACACTTCGGGCTTGGGTATGGCTGGCTGATGACGGCTAATAAGCCAGAAATGGCCATTCCAGTCTCCTTTGTCTTTGTCGGTAATAGCATTCTGCCTATATATCATGCACCGCTGTGCGGCTGCTGGTTGGGCTCGAGAGAGAGAGCCCTTAAGGCACAACGGAACGAGTGAGTTCGGTATGAACGATCGGTGAGCGCCCCCGACCATTGGTAGACACTTGTAATATAATGCGTGAGCAACCTTTAAACAAGCAGCCATACAGCCCGCTGCTACTTTTAGTTTACAACTAATCAATTTGACGGAAAGTCTAAATAGCTAACCAGGCTGGTCGAGGGAATCCACTTCCTCTTGTAGATGCCGGCAGCCTGGTGGAAATCGCACCTTGGATCCTGCCACAAATGGAGCTCCTGGACGAGCCAGGAGCATTTGGTGTGTTATTGTTGACTAGCCTCTAGAGCGACTAATATATGCGTCGTGCTTTCCGCACCTACACGCAAGCGGGTGAACAGTCTGACTCCCAAGCGCCGACTGGTGCCTGTGCTAACTGCTTCAGCCAATGTCGACGCAGCCAGCCGGAACAAAACGAGGCGCAGTTGGTTAGTCGATTTCCCAAAATCAGACCGGCCGGCCGTCCGTCTATTTTACCAGTTCCTATGGCGACAAGCTTGTGACGAAGTCCAAAATATCGGTCAGGAGAATTTTCCACCGCCCGACTCATATATTTATCCCCCCCTCCCCTTCAGGCAACTTTGGATTTCAACTTTCCATAGTAGGATTTAGGAAGTTTCTCCTCTTAAGCCCTCGTTTCCCGCCCTGTCAAGCTCCTAACTTTAACGATATAGCCAACGATGAGGCGCCTGTTTGCGCACTACCTGTGTGGGAACAAAATCATATCCCCTAGCCTGAAAAAATTACACGAATTTTAATTATAAGTCCGTCCACCCTCCTCGCTGACGCCAGTCTTGGATTCTTTCGCGCCTTGCACATTTAAGGCGAATGAGACACGGTCCCAGACCGCCCTGTGCGATTCGTCTACAGCTCCGCAAATGCCCTGGACAAATGTTGTTGCCAAAACTGTGTTTGAGAGCACTTCTGGAAACTACAGGTATCTGCATCTGCCCTCATCTGTGTAAGTATATGCATTAGCAAGAGAACTTCCAACTCGACCTCTGCTTGCGCTCGCCGCAAAACGCAGTTTTTGTGTACTGTCTGCTAGTTGTATTACCACCGCCCTTGCGTAGACACCAACCAGGGTTTTTCACTTTACGCGTCTGAAGCCGACTTTCTCCCAAAAAAGCAGCAGGGCTTTTGTTACTATGCCTACTGAACCCCAGTCGATTGCAAATGTTCAAATTTTGCTATGATCGGAACTTAGATTTCCTTGTGCTACATGCCGAGGTGTACCCCAACTGTCAGACAAACAACGTCCGCGAATCCTATTTCCTTAAATAACATCGTAGGTTATTGGGTTAGATGGCAGTTGGTAGCCAGGAATGAGGAAGCGGACGGCGACCTCAACCATAATCTTAACCTTAAGCCTAACCCGAACCCTAACCTCAACCATAAACGTTTACCGTTAACCTTAAGGACAGCCCTAATCCTAACCCTAATCGGAATCGTAAAAGTAACCGTAGTCCTTAGACATGGCCGTAGCTGGAAAACCTAACCGTAATACTGAAACCTTATCGTACGCTCAGACCCTAAGCGTAACCCGAAGACCTAAGTTTAAAGGCATAACCCTAACCCGAAAATCGGAAGTCATTAACCGGTATATAACTCCTAACCTCAAACGTAAAACTGAAGCCAAGTGGGGCTGATGTGATTATGGAACCCCACAAAATAGCCCCAGTAAAAAAAACCTCAAGCCACCTGTAATACGGGGCCTGGATATCAACTGCGATCTAGCCGGTTATTGTTACTAAACTGTCCACTTTGGAGATTAAAAATTCCCCCCCCTCTACGACGAAGCGTTCCCGCCGTATTAGTTCACGCATAACATTTGGCCGATATAGCTTCGGGCCCTTCATGTCAAAGCCTTACACCACGCCTTAACCTAGCAAAATAGTTTTGACACTGCCGTCGACAGTCTGATTTCTTCTGCGGAAAACTCAAACCTTATTTGTGCTCAATGAGATCTTTTTAGGTAAAAAAATAGAAAAGTTGAAATTGCCAGCGCGTCAAAGCAGGTAAACACGCAAGCACACACACACGTACAATAAGCCGGCTTACTCTTGAAGGGCACTCAGAGTAATGGCGTATAAAAAGGATCTCCGATCAAGATAGACAACACTTCAGCACGGGGGTTTTTAGATTGTCAGGAAAACGCTCTCGGTTGAAGAGTATGGAAAGGAGGGACTGCTTCCTCCTTTTCTTTCATTTCTCCTTCTCCAAACGTCCAAGGAGCGTTGCTTTGGACTGAGAGTTTTTTTGTGTGAAAAGCACATAAGGTTGTTTTCCTAAACAGAAGTTCAATTGAGTAGGCTGCGCAGAAACCAACTGAGGCATTGGATTGTCAAGATGTTGCATAATCCATACGGACTAAAATATGTAAATCCCGGAAACTTTCGATCCTGGTCATTTACTTCCAAGCTAGGATGGCGGTGGGGCTGGTCGTGGACTTGGGGGGACTGGGAATATGGTGTAAATTTGTGGCCTACTGTCGGATCGGTTGGTGGCCTGCAGAGGCACAGAAAGACCCGTCTGCGGAGCGTCCGATGCTCCTTCCTGCGGTGTTTCGGA
Source organism: Spirometra erinaceieuropaei (assembly GCA_902702965.1). Classification (NCBI taxonomy): domain Eukaryota; kingdom Metazoa; phylum Platyhelminthes; class Cestoda; order Diphyllobothriidea; family Diphyllobothriidae; genus Spirometra; species Spirometra erinaceieuropaei. The sequence goes on from CACRXP010000649.1 coordinate 8,307, forward strand.
AACATTTGCTTGCGACCGACCTGTCTCCGGCTGGCTCTGCTGTTGCCTTTGCCCAGAGGCAGTCTGATCGCCGTGGTCAGGCAGTCGGCCAACGGAGACTCGGTTATTGCGTTCTGCCTTCAATGCCTCCTTCGGTGGCACCTGGACAAGTAGCACGCGGTTGTGGTCTCGCCACCTGATCAGAAGGTCAACGTAGAGACGCCATTGGACGTAGGTGTAGATGAGGCCACCGCCAATGCCTATTGCAATGACCAGGAGTTTAGTCCAGAAGGCCCAGCCCATGTTCTGTTCTTGCACCTCAGCGATGACGCGCTCAATCAGAACGAAGAGAGACCAGATCACAGTCACAAGGGCGAGAACGTGGAAGGTCACTGAGCAGATTAAACGACGCCGCTCCATTGTAGTCAGGGGTAGGTTTTGCCACTAAAAGGTCCAAAGAAGTGGCACGGCCGGTGATAATTACTTGTCGCGGGAAATGCAAATACCTGTTTAAGACTGGGAGGCAAAGTGAGAAAATACGCCTTTCCACTGGACTGCGCTATCAGAAACACTTTGGCGGGATGCTATATAAAAACAGGCAAGCCGACACACGAGAAAAAGGGCGTCGTGGACCAAATTACCTGATGCGTTCGGTATTATGTCAAAACAAAGAACTCCGTGGTACCGATTCCCTACATAAGGTATTACAGGCACATTATGGTTCTAAACTGTCTTGTGGTTCATATTTCCTCCTCCGTTCTGTATGGTGGCCTCTCGGCAGCACACGAAGTGGCCCTTTCTGCCAGTATAGCTAACATCGCGGTCACGGCTCTTTGAATGCTTGGTGGTTGATTGGAGGGAAAGCCTCTTTTACCTGTCAGGATCCGTTCTGCATTCTGTTCAACCGACGAAGTTTCAAACTGCCTTTGCAAATAGCCGACTTATTTGTTTTCAAACCACGCCTAAGCACGGACAGTAGGGGCCTAGATGAGAAGGACTTCATTAGTCGGTTGGCGGTAGCGCAAGTTAACGCAGTACTGAACAAAACTTCCGCCGGATCGCTAATAAGGCGAGCAGGAGTGACCGGAAGAAGTGATTGGCTGGCGTAAGGCAAGCAAGCAGTCCATAATATTAAGTCAGTCGACGGTTGACTAGACAGAGGGCGGAAGCACTACTCCACACGAGATGAGTCAGCAGGAGTTGGTGCTGTAACTAGCGTGCGCATGAAGACATTTGGACATTTGGACGCTCATTGGAGGCAAGCTTTATTCGCCCACTCTCCTCATCGCAAGGGAGGAAAGCAATGGGATACAGAGAGTACCCTCTTAGAAAGCTGGAAGACAGCTCGTGAAAGCCATCTTTGCCTCTGAGCATCAGGGTCACATTTTTTGCATTTTCTTATGAACAAATGTGGGTAGTTGTGCTGCTATCCAACTTCCGTTGGGTGCGATATCAATTGAAAATTACAGAGGGTTTACTGAGGTTGACGGACAACTGGGCAAAGAATGCCGTAGATACGTAGATTTCCTGTTTTCGGCAACAGTGCAAAAATAGGATTATGCCCTATGGCGGTGGAAAATAAGTAGCAGGCTATCGGAAGCACCCCTTTTTGAATACGTGCTCGGAAAGTTTTCACGTTTCCAGGACAGGCGAAGGCAAGATCTCAGTTAGTAGCCGTACCTGGTAGGGGTTAGATGTTAGGAATCAGGGGTAGGAGTTACGAGTTAGGGCTATGGGTTAGACTTGAGCTTGTCTACTGCAGATACGGCGACAAAATAAGATCCCACCAAGGTGAAAACCAATCAGCGGACAATATTGGATGCGGACATGGAGAACGCCGGACCGGTAACAATCGGGAGATGGCACCCAAAAAATCCGGTACCTAGACATAATAACTTTAACAGTGGACTCAAACGCCTTCAGGCTATATCAGCGGTTTCAGGCCTACTTTCACGCACTACTTGGACTTTCCCGACGGCCTAACATGGGCTGGGCGAACGAACATCGCAGGAGGTTACATGGACGATGGTGGCTGTTACCCAACCTTCCCCATCATTACACACGTACACCAGAATATACGGCATACATTCGCACTATGGCAGTTTATTACAAAACAAAATCACTTTTAAATAGGGTAAGTCTGCACAACATGGGACAGGAACAGTTCCCAGGCATCTGTCAAAGACATGGCATTGAGGCCAAACCAAAGACGATACTGTACTTCGTCTATTAGAGCCCACAATGCTCGACCACATACAGGGCCTCCCTCGTAGAGTTTCCATTTCAGTCTACTCCAGTATGCCTCAATGGCATTGGTGTGCCGTCCGGTGGTAGGGTGCTTGAAGTTCTTTGAGTGGTTAACAGAGAGATGTAGATAACCTTCTGAGGGAAGACGATTGTACGCCTTCCGCTCGTTCGTTACCACTACACCGCCTTTGTCGACCCATTTTGTAATAACGGAACGGAGAGCGGGCCAACTTTGATCATTCACCTGTTCAAATAAGGCTTTCTGTCGGCTAGTATCGTCCATTCCGACCAGCCACTACCCATAAAACCCCTATTACCACATGTCCCGTAAGACAGACTGCTTTGGTTAGGCGGTTTTTTTGGGTGCCACCTCCCGATTGTTACCGCCGGACCAAAATGGGGTGACCTATGTTTGTCCATTTTGCGTTTGCTTTGCTGAAATTCCCTCATAGCCTGACATCTCGGTGTCGGCACCTTTTCTACATTTGTACGACCGCGAAACGCTTTTATCAGTCTGCTCAGTGCAAATGCGCATGTTTGTGCTGCCGATCCGGTCAAGGGCATGGCTGGTCAAAGAGCACCTACATAAGCTCCAAACGGCCGTTGCCTGGGTCTGTCCGCGTCTTCACCAGTCGGTTTCTTCCATTATTCGACTTGCCACCCTGTTGGTGACCCTCATAGCTGCTCGTTTCAGGGCTTATCTGTCCTTGAAAAATCACTGCGGATAGGTTCGTGCGTTCATGATTGTGTGACATTTTCGGTTTGTTTTTTTTCTCAGAAGTATGACGGCCATAAGAGACGCTGCTCGTCTTCACATTTGGTGGCTGCTGTCTGGCTCTGGTTGGAGCATGTTTCATGGGTCTACCGACATGAGATCCGTGAAGATGTTGTTGCAAGCTGCAAGCGATCCAGCACAAAACCAATTACTGAGTCCGTGTGCACAGCACAGGAAAAAAAGGATAGATCTCAAATTTCGTACGTCCCCAATGCAGCACACTCGAAATCTCCAGATCGTTTAGTAAGGATCGCGTAATCACAACTTGCGGGGCCAGTGATATGATGCGGCTTCCTCCTACGGCACCCACGAGGACCCAACTGCGGCGATTTAGGGCAGCCTTGAGGTGCGTTTGGTGTGTCTGTGTGTTACACAGTAAGTATCAGCAGTAACCAATCTATACAATCAAAGATCCAACATGCGGAAGGGCATTTTGAAGCCAATTTTTAGTCATAAACAGAGCGCTGCGCCATCAGGCATGTTCGAAATGCCGAACTGCTGCTCGAATGAGCAGAGGTCACGGGCGCATATACAGTAGGTGGGCTAACTCATGAAATGTCAACCAAATTTCTGAAATGTGTTTTCGTTTCTAAAAGATTAATTAAGTAGGGTTGTAAAACTAAGCATCATGCAGCATAATTCGATAATAATTCAGTTACCTCAGAATGCCGGTATTCGAACGCATTTCTTTCCAGCTGCATGCAAAAACTAAACTCTGTAAAAACGACTTCTTAAGCAGCATGAATTTTTCGCATTGATTTTCGATGTCCCTAAAAATGCAATTATATTTCATGGAAAACATTCGTAAAAATATTAATTTTTGTGTTCATTCGGTAGAAAATTACGTCTTGTTCCAATTTTATACTCGAAGGAAGGTTGTTATTCGGTTTTAAAAAAAATTTCTAACTCCCGGATAATTTTAAACCCGACTTGCCGTTACACATGCATTCAAGGTTTCCCAACCGCAGGCCATATGCTTTCCGCTTACGGAGAACCATACATTTTTCTACGGTATTAAGAGTAGGCCATATAAGGTTCGTAAAATTTAGCCATAAAATTTGAGCCATATTGTTCACCTTACAAGTCACATTGGTAAATGCAGAGACATGACATTTTATGAACAGCTATTTCACGGTATTAGAAAATCTCATAATTAGGAGCTTTTTTAAAACCGATTTATGCCCTTCCTTCGAGTATAAAATTTGAAGAAGACGTTATTTTCTACCGAATGAGTAAGAGAGAGAGAGGACTGCTTTATCTTGAAAATAACTTTCAAAACTTTCAGCAAATTGGTTCTCCAGTACACAGTGATTACCATAGAGATTAACAGGTTTTGGACAGATGGACAGGTGGACATGATTATATATGAAGAAAAAGGGACTTTAAGGTCCAAGATCGAGTTTTAGTTTTTGTTTTTCAACATCTTTGCAGGTGAGATACCGGGCTAGAAATGGCAGTATGGAATTCCGATAGAAAAGAAAACATTTTTATGCATGTTTTCTATGAAATATCATTGAATTTTTAAAGACCCGGAAAATCAACGAGAAAACTCCATGCTACATAAGTAGGCATTTTTTACATAGTGTGATTTTTTCATGCAACCGAAAGAATTTCTTTCAAAGGAAGGCACCCTGAGGTAACTGGATCATTATAGAATTATGCTGGTCGATGATTAGTTCAAGAACCCTACTTAATTAATCTTTTCGAAACGAATACGCATTTCGGGATTCCAATCGACATTTCATTAGTTAGCCCACCTAATGCGCACCCCCCAAGGAATTAGTTTGCACTAACGACAGCAACGCAAGCCTGAGCATTTTGCCCTGCATTTCCGACTGTCGGCGATGCCCAACTTCGCTAAGAACTTGGCGGGAGCCTCGTAACGTGAGCCTTATTCGCCTAATGCGTCGAGGATTCGACAAAGAGGGTGAGCCGTGATAAGTAATTTGCCGAGGGAAGTTATACTGAAGAGCCAGGTGGCGAAGCCATTATTGCGACACCTACGAGCACCGTCGAGAAAGATTCGGCAGTTAGCCACTCTGGCGTGGTCATCCATGCATGTATGGTTGCAACTATGAACACCACTGATGACTGTTCTGGGATCGGTAATTCGAGCTGGGTCTGCCAAGCAGTAGGCATGCGACCG
>CACRXP010000649.1:72795-94928 GCA_902702965.1 Spirometra erinaceieuropaei
GTCGGACCCGCGCTTTAGCATACCACTCCACATCCCCTGGTCCACTACAACACTTGACCCGGATTTTAAACAATGGGGGGAAGGGGCGACAGGGAGCCCAATGTGCGCGACGTCAGTCGGCAACTGGGCCCGCCACCCCGCCCCGAATGTTCACATTTGCTGCAGTGCGCATTCCGATAACGCCTGTCAGAGGTTCGATATGGTCTCAACGCATTTACCGCGTGGCAACGCCCACTCTGTGGAACACGTGACAAGCATCGTCATCTGCGGCAATCGAACTGCCGCCACTGCTGTCTTTTGACTAGGCGAGCTTCCTGTAGTTCAAGAAACTGCACACCTCTCTCTCTCTAGCCTGTGGCGGGGGAAGGTTCCACTTAAATTACGTTCTGTGTGCTCTGGATGTAGCTGTTTTATGACAGTCTGCAGCTTATGATAGCTCTTAAGAAATACACTCAGAGTATTTTATGTGCACGTCTTTCTTCTAAGGACGGATTCCAAAATCGGAAGGACGGAATCGATCGGCCCTTAATGGGTGAGGGCGGACATGGGGTTAGCAACAAGCGAGAGAGAGAATTCAGATTCCAGGGGCATCTGTTCGTTGAAAGTAATTTACTATGCAGGTGTGTGGCCTATGCCGCACGTACAGTCATCAAGGTCAAACTAATTAAATAATTCTCGAGTGACCTCGGCGGTCGCAGAGCGCATGCTTCATGCGTGTACCTTCTGACGCATGTGAGTGACAAGGTCAGTACAGCCTTGCAGCCCCAGCGCGCATCAGCAGTTCGAAATTTTATGGAAGTTTGCGGCAAGGGTCATTCACGCTGTCCTGGACTCAAGTTTAAGCGAAATGTGGGCATAGAAAGTAAGGTAAGCTGAGGGCTGATGCTTACATCGGTACTGGGGAATGCAGCCGAGACTGAAATAGGAACGGCAACCTGATGTATGGCAAATCTGTCGCGCGATTGTGGGGAGCCTAGAATCCCGTAAAAGGCCTGGCTGACAGGACACCTAGGGCAGCAATACCCCTAACCTAACGGTAAATCTAACCGTAATCTCAAAAGCAAACCTATTTCTTAACTTAACACCAAACCCAACCCTAAACCAACCAAAAATCCTATGCCTAACCTTAACCCTGACTCAAATCCTAACCCAAAAGTTAACCCTAGCCCTATCCCTACCTTGAACCATAACCCTAACCTTAACCGTAGCCCTACCCTACCCTAATCCCAACCTCAACACTAAACGCAAACCTAAACCGTAACCAAAACCCTAACTCTGATCGAAACGCAAAAGATCTGGCTGACAGGACACCTGGGGCAGCAATACCCCAAACCTGACGGTAAACCTAATCGTATCCCCAAAAATAAGCATGTTCCTTAACGTACTTATAAACCTAACGCTAGCCCTAAACTTAATACTAAACCTAGCCCTAACCCTAAGCCTAATCTCGACCCTGGCCCAAGTCCTAATCCAAAACTTAACCCTATCCCTACCCTGAACCATAACCCTAACACTAACTATAGCCCCAACCATAACATTAAACGCAAACCTAAACCGTAACCAAAACCCTAACTCTAATCGGAACGCTTAAACTTAATAAAAACTCAAGCCCTTAATTCAATTCTCAGCCTGACATTAACCCAGACTCTAAAACTAACCCTACCTCTAAATCGTAACATCAGGTTGTCCTTCTCTGTGTTCTTTTTCCCACTAGCGATGTCAGCATCCTCCTTCGGCTTACTTTGCTTGCAATGCCCACATTGCGCTTACATTTGGGAACAGGACAGCGTAACCGACCCCCACCGAAATGGGCTATAAGTAACCACTGCAGTCTGCTTAGTATTTGTTGACAAGCCCTTAAGTAAATAAAGACGGATTATGTGAATTTAAAAGCCACCATCAAAGACAAATTAGAGAGCCGCGCGTCAGGCACAGTTCGGTAAAACAACAACATTAACATCAGGAATTTCGTCTTAGAGATCCTAGAAAGCATATCGATCGCGAGGTAAAATGGTCGAGAGTCCTGCTTCCTCTCATAGGAAGGGCTTTTTGGCAGCACAGTCGTGCTTCTACCGGTTAGATATGCCCACTTTATTCGCAAACACAAACAGCTCTTACTGATAAAAGAAGACATGACATCTGCACTCTCCATATGCCTTCATTACTTTTTCTCGAACGGTTATCGTCCGAATCGATCATGTAGGGACATGGTCGTCAGAGGTAGACCTAATCCTCAGCGTAATTATAAGCCTACCGGCCACCCAAAACCTAACACTAAGCCCAATTCTAAACCAACCACAAACCCTAGCTCTAGGCCTAACCTTAACTCTGACTAAAATCCTAACCTTAGCTCTTACCTCAACCGTAACCCAAACCCTAACCTTAACCATAACCCTACCCTAATCCCAACCTTAACATTGAACGTAAACCTGAATCGCAATCCAAACCCTAACTCTAACTGGAATCCTTAAACTTAGCAAAATCCCAAAACATAAACTCAATACTCAACCCGACACTAATCCAAACCCTAAAACTAAACCTTCCTCTAAACCAGAATATCCGGTTGCTCTTTTCCGTTTTCGCTTTGGCCACTCTCCCACTAACGATTTTAGCATCCTCATTCGGCTTACTTTACTTACAATGCCCACATTGTGCCTACACTTGGGACCAGGACAGTGAAACCGATCCCTACGAAGGTTGCCACCGTATGCCTTGAACCTCTATTATACTACGATTGGAAATATTAAATGGGACAAAGATTTTGAGCGTTGACTAAATGCCAAAAGATTTGGCAGGCAGGTGACTTTTTGGGCTAATAGACAGAGTGTCCTAAGAAGGAAAGATTGTTTGATCATTGGCGGAATATTTCATTCAGCCGAGTTTTCGAAGAGAACTCTTGTTGCTTCTTCCTTACCTTCGCCATTATTTAATTCGGAATACAATTGCATGACAAAGACGAGTCGGCCGGAAATACTTATCTTCGTCTGCAATGTCTCTCTATCGCTCTTTTCCGTCCCCATGCGACCGCTTGGGAGATCTCGGGATCGATACAATACAGGATCAGATGTGGTTATGTAGCCCTACCTGAAGTAAACAAACGCCAGCCACCTGTAATACGGGATCGGTGGCAATAAGGGTTTTTACGTGTGGGGTCGGGGAAAGCACAGGAGACGAGGTCAAGTAGTTGAATGCAAAAGAAAAGCTATTGGGAAAGCGCGGTTGTACTTTGAGTGGTTGGGGAATAGTTGCCCTAACCCCTAACTCTAACCTTTAACCCCTAACCATAGCTCCTAACCCTGACTTCTAATCCTAGCCCCAACGCCGGCATTGTGTCCATCAGGTGAGGCTACATAATCACATCTTACCCAGTAAAGCTGCACGTAATGCCCTCACTCTGTCCCGCTGCTAGATCGAATCGATAAACGCTGCTCTATGGCAGTCCGCACTCGCGAATGCCGCGCGGATGCTCACCCATGCCGCCTTTAGTCCGCGAACTCCTCCCGTCAATCGATTGTTTAAGGCACGTGAGACTGAGCGCCAGCGTGACGAGAGCTCGAGGCCGATCGATTCTGAGTTGCTCGCTGATTGGTCGCAGGCAAGCAAGGCCAAGGAGCGCGCGCGTGCGCCTCGGTGTTGAAACTTCGCCTAGGCGGAGTAATTAGCCACGCAGGGAGCGTACAGGTGAACACTGTTACCAACTCCAGGGTTGGTGGGTCAGATGGTCGAGCCATCATCACACCAACATCCAACAGACGTGATGAAATTGCAGCAATTAACGACGCGAATGTCGACCACCAAGCAATCATTAAACTGAGTGCAACAATCCTGATGGAGGGGGGGGGGGGAAGCCGTGAATTTTTATAGGTATGCATAGGCATGCGACTGCATCCTATGAGTACTGCAGCCCCTTGTGCATGAACCCCCCGTATCTGCTATTATCTCTGATGATGGGTTCGAGCAAGAGTGTGAAACGTCACGTGAATAAAGCTCTTGTCCCAGCGATCGTGTCTCCTTCTTCACGACTGCTTCCTGGGACTCGTCTCTTCGCTTCTAATGGTAGCTCCACTGTTTCGTCCACTAGCTTTATCCCTCCTCCGCATTAACATTCGACTCAACAATACTTATTTTTGTCTCCTAACCGGATTCTTCGCTGTATTCCGCGCATCTAGCATCGAACCGACAACATTCTAAGCCCCATTTTAGCGTTAAAGGCGGTCGTTAGGGATGTTTCCATTCGTGTTCGACAGACCCGCGGCCGCGGAGCCCTGTGCTCATTGTGAAAACTGTCGAAAAATGTAGAGGATCTGCTTTGTTCTGAGGGCCACCAAGTTCCTCGGTAAAGTTAGAACAACTTTACTTCGATGATGGGGTGTGTCGCGTTTGAATTTTATAAATTAAAGTTGATGAGTCAAACACAGGCTTTTCGGCTGAATTCGAAGAAACAACGGGACATGCATGTCTTGTACTGTAACCAGATCAGTGGTCGATCCTATCATTCCTGTTAATATATTCGACTGCGCTGGTAGATTCCAAACGGGCCAAGAGTTCAACTTCGCAGTCGCCAGCAAAATCGCCCAAGCCGGGAGCAAGACGGGCCAAGAATTGATTGAGACCTGGGTCTCGGATGCAAACTTAGTCAATCGATGTGTCGATCTCCCACCGGCATTCAAGGCCATGCGCAGCCACCCTCAGGCATGTGAAAACGGTCGTTGATTAGTTTGTAGTGAAGCGAAAAGGCGTTTTCTTTTAATACGCCAAGAAACTTTTACAACTTTTCATAACAAGTTATCTTCGCGCTGCATTCTTGCAGCTACTTTTTTCTTTAATTCTACCCGCGATGGACCGGATCATTACTCACATCAGAGGGTTGCGTGTTCGAATCACGTCGGGGTCACCAATGCAAGTAATAAACCGGTCTATCTCGGGTAGAATCAGAGAGGACAAATTGGCCGCAAGAATGCGGCGTGAAGATAACTTGATATTGATAGTTGTAAAAGTTTCCTGGCGTAAAAAGCCTTTTCGTGTCACTACAAGCTAATACCCTTAAAATTCTCGGCCTTGGCAACGGTAGGGTGAAGGATCCCACTTAACAGTCGGCAGACTGTGGATCGTGCAATAAGAGAATGGTGGTAATGGGGGTTTTACAGGCGAGGCGGCACGTCAGCTAGTAAGTTGACGAAATATAAGAAAACACGGCAATTGCTTGGATCTCTACCGAAAGTTTAATCGTGCGCTTCTATATGGCAACGGATACGGGCGCATCAAATAAAAACTAAACGAAAAGCACAACTGTCCCAACGACACTTAAGTGGGGTCTTTCACACTACCGTTGCCGTCACCTTTTTCTGTTGCAGCTGTTGTCTCTGACGATGGACTTCTGCACAGGTTCGAAAGTCCAGAAAAATGAGGAAAAGAAAATGATTCTTCCTAAATCACGCTGAATAATTATAAAACCAGTGTTTGATGAGATAAATTCCATCGTCAAGTTGTCAGAGAAATCACGAGCACTCTGTACTTATTTTTGATTACCGCCTGATCTAGTCCAGGAACAACAGATTACCCAGAGCAATGTAATCAAGAACCATTTCCCTCCCTATTTGAGTATATTCTTGCTCGATGACTTCTCTCGATTTAACGACCGTTGCCCGTTGTGTAAGGGAGACCTAATCTCTTAAGTACCCCGATTAAAAATATGGAGGTGTGTGGTCTGGTGAACGAGGAGGGTGTTCTATTAAACCCCTTCGTCTAATTCACCTGCTTCGCAGGATCTCACGGCGGTCGTTCCCGGCAGGTTTGTTCAGATGGTCGACAACACAAAGATTCCAAAATCAGAAGTCTGGAAAGACGGGTCGGGTTGGACGACTTTACCGACGTGCAGGAGCGTACAAGAGGCTCTGCAATCAGTTGCCGCAAGCTGTCTCTCTAGGTCAATTGTTTTTGTTTTCTGTTTCCACCGCTGAAGTTATTAGCCTCCGGCGCGTGTGTGCGCCTTTCGTTCCGTCCCAGTTAACGCCCGCCGGCCAATCAGAGGAAGGGCAGCGTCGATTGGCTTCGAGTCCTCGCGAGGCTAGCGCCAAGCCTCATGCGGTTCTAGTAGCGAGTCGACAGGGGGCGTGAGGCAGACAGCTGGGCAGCATGACAAAACGGCGGAGAGCAAGGAAGCGCGGACAACCACGGGTTCAAGTGCGACAATATGGTCAATAATCGCATCACACGCCTGGCAAATTAGCACTAGGATCCACGATAAGATGCCAGTTGTGAGATCCTCAGCAGACACAATTGTCTCCATCAATTGCATTATGCCTTTATGCATAAGTTTATTATCGAATATGCAAAAGTGGAAAACTAATATACGTAGACTACGGAAAAACGAAAAATGCAATGGAACGACTTATCGGGAGGAGCCGAGGATTATTCGTCCGAATGCGACTTCGGAGGCGTAGTTCCTGCAAGGGAAACGGAAGGAGAATGCCTCTAACGTGACAGTTCACTAGAACACTCAAGGTCGGGACCTTGGTCAGATCGCCGGCTATTACAGCTGGTGGCTGGCGCGATATCATCCCACGCACGCTGTGTGGGCGTATCGATGGGACGGCGTGTCAGCACGTCGTTAAGCCGGCTCCTCCTAATAATGACCCCCAAAATATCGATCAGTGCCGCGGTGTCGGAAAATCGAAGGCCGAGTCACGCGCTGAGCGAACAGTGAAATGGTAAGGGGAGTTCGGTCGCTGGCGTCCCGCCGCGAGGACCGCCACACTATCAACTAGTTGAGTAAGTCTTTTGCCGTTGGCATACTGAAAGATACTCACTGAGGGGTATTTATAGAGGTCCCGTCCCGGACGCCTGTTGCAGCACTTCGTCGCTCGCGCGTACCACTGACAGTCTGGCTGTCAGCCAATTACGGTTATCCAAACCGGTCAGGGCCGACTCAGACATGCTCTCGCCCAATATGTCCTGACAGCTGTCCCAGTGGCACCCGGGGCGCCTGCTCCCGAGGCGCCGGACGTGTGCCATCGTCTGGCTGTGGCCAGCCCCAATCTATCATCTAATCAATCTGCACAGAATGGAGAGCTCTATCTATTGGCTTCCAACTTCTTCTCCTTCTATTTGGAACCAGGCTGAAGGTCGTAACGGCTAGGGTCTGCCTGAGGCTTGGACTTTCGCGACATATTTCTCTCTAGAAGGAAAATGAAAAGAAATCGCGACTGTAGCTCCTAGGCTACCTTGTTTGCTTGGTAGGGCAACGATCATGCATGATCTAGCCGGCCTCGATGATGTCCCGAACTGTACACCTCTCCACACGTGAAGATCCGTGGCAGCAGATCCAGACAGTTCAACCCACTCTCTCTTCGCCAACGACGGAAGGTCCAAGAACCACCTCCATGTATTGACGAACTGTGTCCAGCCGGGTTTTGTGTTGACCCCCTCTTCGACGCCTCTAATGGGTAACGGTGCTGGACCGAGGGCAGTAACATTAAGCTCCTGAGGTGGACGACGAGGACCAAGCCCAAACCACCTCAGTTGTCTTTCTTGGATGACCTGGATTGTCCTTGTGATGTTGTCGCAGGAAGTACGGACTGTCTCATTTGAGACGAAGTCGATGTACTTCACTCGAAGGATGGTCCTCCACGCGCACAACCCGGCATCCAAAACCATGGAGAAGAACGGACTGAACAGACGCACGGTACACGCGGATCTTAGTGGCAATGGAGAGGTCGCGTCGGATCCACAGGCATATTCTAAGGCCTGAGAAAACCCGTCGGGCAGCACCAATTCGGGGGACAATGTCAGCCTAATCCTGGCCATTTAGAAGCAGCCTCGCCCCGAAGAAATCCCCTTTACCATTGGTACTGTCTAAGGTAGTGTGTGGTCCTGGACTGCATTATACGGTAGAGGGGATGAACGAACGATCACTGAGACAATGGACGTATTGGTCCAGACTTTCGGGCTCGTACAGGAGGCCATTATCGAAGACAATGAGAATGCAACAACAAGGGAGCAGTTTTTAAAGTCGAACAACTACAACCACAATTAGCTTTCAGCTTTGACTGTGTGGACTTTAAGCACATTTCCTCTAGTCCCTGGCAGGTACCAGCCAGGGTCACCTGATATTCTCGTATGAAGGCGAAATTTCGAGTTCCAGGTGTATGCATAAGTGAAGAAGACGAGTCGAGCACAGGAACACTTTGTTCATTGTCCTGAGCTTTCCAACCCGTGCAGTAGTCCATCGTCAGAGGTAGTAGCAGCACGATGAGACTCAGAATGCACTCAGAATTGAACACCTCATGAGGGTGTTTGAATTCTGCCGACAAACTTTCTTCACTTTTGCGGGAGAGACCTATGAACGAATCAAGGAAACCCCAATGGGCTAATCGGTCTCTGGTTTAGTGGCAGAACTGGTCCTACAGGAGTTATAAAAGATTGCCTTCATCCAAAATGAACCGGTGTTTTAGCGCCGTTACGTAGACGACGCGTTCGTCATCGTAAAGAAGGACATGCTGCAAAACTTCCACAGCCTGCTCAATGCAGTCTTCCCTGATACAAAATTCACGAGGGAAGAAGAACAGGAACAGCAGTTGCCCTTCCTGGATGTGCTCGTCAGACGAAACCCTAACGGTGAACTTGAAACGACGGTTTATAGGAAGGTAACGGACACCACACAGCTTCTCAGTTTTCACAGCAACCATCCGGTGGCTCACAAACGAAGCTGTGTGAAGATGCTCTTCAAACGGATCCAAACTCATTGTAGCAAACCGGAGGACAGAGCACCTGAGGCCCGTTATCTCTGCGACCAGTTTTAGCAAAATGGCTATCCGAGGGCATTCATAAGTCGCTGCCTACGCGGTCGCCACCAGAGGACTCGAACATCAACGCCAGCGACGATGTGGCATTCTCTGCCATACATCAAGGGCGTTTCAGAAGCGACCAAGCGCATTGCTGCGCAATTTGGTCATGAAAATCAAAGACCGATTAAAGCCTAAACAGCAATCTGGAGTAGTGTGTCGCATTCAGTGTCAAATTTGTCCTTGCAACTGCACAGGTCAGACTGGGCACATGCTCGGATCGCGTATACACGAACATAAGCTGGCTGTGTGACGAGGCGACGCATTATCACAAGTGGCCGCCCACATCTACGAAATGGCTCACGAGTTTAACTTCGCAGCCACCAAAATAGTCGCTAACGCCAGAAACGAAACGGACCGAGAATAAATTGAAGTCTGGGCCTCGGATGAGAACTTGGTCAATCGATTTGTCGATCTGGCGCCGGCGTACAGAGCCCTGCGTAATCACCTCCAGTCTTGCGCCGTCGGTCGATGATCGGGCCTACATGCCTTATCACACATGGTCGGTATGCTTCATTTTCCCTCCGGTTTTGACAGGCATAATCGGGAATTCGTGGCACAGCTTGCTGATCACTTGCTAGAATGACTGACTGGGGAGGATGTAGGACCGCGCCGGACTGAAATTCAACTTGGCATTCGTTTATGCATTAGGTCCTTTGTGTGGCCATCTTGTCACCCAGCCATCAGGATGCTGTGTATGAGGTCGGAGCTGTCTGTTTACGTCCAAAATCTCGCCAGTCTAATCTCGTTAGCAGCCTCGTGGACGAAAAAGATAATTATTCTTGTGTCTTTCGACTCGTGACCCAAGAATAACCTGGGCGTGTCAGTCACCCTGAGGCCTGTGCACGAGTAATGAGATACAGTTCGTGACCTTTCTCATGATAGGTGTCGAAATTTGCAAATAATTGCTAATGACTCGCAAACCGACATATAAAAGAAATGCAAAATGTAATTTTACATTGTTTAGAAAGGCTAAGTGTTTTAGAAGGGCGGAAAACCCCGAAAACATCAAAAATGGTTGTCACTGTGGAAACTTCAGTTTCAGATGTACAGAATGTCTGCTCATACAAAAAACTGCGTAAATATGACAGCAAAAATGAAAAAACGTTTAAAAATAGTTTTCTAGTGAAGTTTGTATTTACATATCCGGTAACAATCGGGAGATGGCATCCAAAAAAAATCCGCCTAACCAAAGCAGTCTGTCTTACGGAAGAGGTGGTAATAGGGGTTTTATGGACGGTGGTTGGTCGGGATGTACGATACTAGCCGACAGAAAGCCTTATTTGAACAGGTAAATGATCGAAGTTGGCCCGCTCTCAGTTCCGTTGTTGCAAAATGGGTCGCCAAAGGCAGTATAGTGGTAACGGACGAGTGGAAGGCGTATAATCGTCTTCTCTCAGAAGGTTATCTACATTTCTCTGTTAGCCACTCAAAGAACTTCAAGGACCCTACCACCGGACGGCACATCAATGCCATTGAGGCATACTGGAGTAGACTGAAAAGGAAACTCCACGAGGGAGGCCCTGTATGTGGTCGAGCTGTGTGGGCCCACATAGACGAAGTACAGTATCGTCTTTGATTTGGCCTCAATGCCATGTCTTTGACAGATGCCTCAGAACTGTTCCTGTCTCATGTTGTGCAGACTTATCCTATTTAAAAGTGATTTTGTTTTGTAATAAAATGCCATAATGCGAATGTATGCCGTATAATCAGGTGTACATGTGTAACGATGGGGAAGGTTGGGTAACAGCGACCATCGTCCATGTAACCTCCTGCGATGTCCGTTCGGCCAGACCATGCTAGGCCGTCGCGGACAGTCCAAGTAGTGCGTGAAAGTAGGCCTGCAACCGCTGATATAGCCTGAAGGCGTTTGAGTCCACTGTTAAAGGTATTATTTCTAGGTTACGGATTTTTTGGATGCCATCTCCTGACTGTTACCACATATCCTTTAAGAATTAGTGCTATTTCAGGTATGGCGGTTTTTCAACAGCCGGCCTTCTGAGTGTAGATCCTAAAACGGTTTCTAGAGGATTTGTTGTATTCTTTAGGCCTTTGAATTGATCGAGATGCCGTTCAATAAGACAAACTGGATTTTACTTGATTTCATCGATAGAGGTGTCATAGGAACAAAAGTATTCATAAGGGCACGTGCTGCCAGGCCGGTCAGTGACTAGTAAATTTAAACAGAATTGAAAGGTGTAAACGTAAACATGCCACTTTGTGTATATAAAGAGAACTTTTCTTCCGCGAAACTGATTTTCACTTTCCGTTCATTCTGGATTATGATGACTTTCAGGTTGGCCTTGAACTAACGCTGAATACTTCATGATTTTTAGTGTTGTTAGTCGATTGCCCATAAAGACAAATGCCGTACAAGTTTTTTGATAAAACCTTTTAATTAAGGTAGGTCTCGAAGGCATTTTACGAAGCAGTGAGTATTTATGCGTCCTTTTTTCATGCAGAAGGTCGTTTGGGGCATATATGAAGACTCACCCCAACAAAAAATCTAATCGTCGAATAAAATGAGTGTCCACAACAAAAGTCGACAAATATGCTTTCGATTAATTAGAAAGCCTGCTGTTACAGGTTACCTTTTTAAAGGGGTGCTTTAATCCCGCATTCCATTGGCAGATGTCTGTGCACTTTACATTTTTGCACGGTAAAGCCAAAAAATGGTCACTTTTGGTCGTTTCTTTCGCGTTGCTAAAAATACTGATACTGATATATTTTTCTGTATATAAAGTCCATTTTCGATATCTTGACTTGCTTTTATGCTTCGTTCTACGACTGTGAATGCACGGGAAAGTGGCCACATAAATACTGGTATTTTGCGGTAAATCCCAATGTCTTGCTAGACCGCGCAGAAAATGATGTTCCCTGCGTTCAAAACTGAAAATGACCATTCCATTGTAGTCATTCCCGTAACAACAAATATAATCTCCCTAACGACAAAATAATTTCAGCCCATTTATATGAAGAATTGCCTGTGAGCGTTATTACTACACTTTAGGGCACAAAATCGCACAGATTCGCTAGTCTGACCTCCAAAAATCGATAAAACATCTGGTCCTCTTGAAATGACCGCTGTGTTATCAGACTGATTCCCACGGTTAGCATCGGACAAAAAATCAATTTCAAAGAACGGCACGCTCTGTTTAGTAAAACTCTCGAGGGTTAATTACCCTCCTCTCAAAGCAAAACACGCTCAAATGCGCAAACGAAGTTTACGACAGGAATTAGCATTGGAAATTGTCCGGATGTACCGCAACGTTCAGTTCTGCTCAAATTTATAAACATTTTGCTTGACAAAGTTTCGTGGACACACACTCTGCACAAGAAAAGGACATTTCCTCGAAGATGAGGGGCGAGCGAGAAAAATGCCCAACATTTAAGACATCTGGAAAAGCTCGCATCCGTCCCCGTCATCAGGTTTCGTGAGATAGGTCCCGTACCGTAGATCAGCTGGCTGGTTACAAGGTGACTGACTGGTCGTAAATAAATAAGCTGCTTCATTTAGTGCTCTTGAGGGTACGGTTGTGCTGGTGCAATATTCACCCGAAGTTCTGATCACGTGAGAAACAGCGTGCACTGCTGCGGCCGTCGACCGAAAGTCATAGAACTAAAGTGCGACAGAGAACAACAATCACCCCCAAGAATCAGGACGCGTAACAGGCTTGAGGGTAGAAGACGCGATAAAACTGGTGAGCAGGTACTCACGTGGAGCTGTAGCGGTCCGCGCCTCCAAGTTTTCCGCCGCTCTGCCACACTGCCCTCCTGTCCGCCTCACACCCCCTGTCGAGTTGCTGCTGGGACACGCGAGGCTTGTCAGTAGCCTCTCGAGCGCTCGAGGCCAATCAACACTGCCCCTCCTCTGATTGGCTGGCGACACTGAGGCAGAGCGAAACGCAAACACACGCGCTGGGTCTGGGCACCTCGTCGGGGGACACAGACAACACAACTTGCATGGTGAGCGCGCTCGCGGCGACTGTTTGCAGAGCTTTGTGTACGCACTTCCTCAGCAGTAAAGGTTGTCCAACCCAACCAGTCTTGCCTGACTTCTGACTTGGGAATCTTTGGCTGTCGACCATACCAAGTCCGACAATTGGTGACCCCGACGTGATCCGAAGACGTAGCCTATGCACGAAAATGCATTCGCGAACGACGAAGTCCACTATGTGCCTTCCCGAGTGGACGCAGTACCGGTGACTTGAGCGCATGAATTGCTTCATGGTAACGCTGACTTCCCCAACATCTGACACACACTCTCCTCCCTCACCCACCATGCTTCGATGGAAAGACAGTGCCAAAGCTAACAGAAGTGGGCTTCATCTGACTGTCGGCTTCTCCAATCCACTATCCAATCATTAGGCACAGAATATGGTGCTTTATCTACTGGCGCCCAACTTCTCCTCTTTCTATTTAGGAATCTTTGTCTGTCGATCATACCACATCCGACAATTGGTGACCCCGACGTGATCCGCACACGCAACCTTCTGACAGGTCTGTGCACGGACCTGTATTCGCAAACGTCGAGGTCCACCATGTGCCTTACCGAGTGGACGCAGTACCGTTGACTTGCGCGCATGAATTGCTTCATAGTAAGGCTGACTTCCCCAGCACCTAACACACACTCTCCTCCCTCATCCACCATGCCTTGATGACAAGACAATGCCAAAGCTAACAGAAATGGGCCACGTCCGGCTGTCGACTTCTCCAATCCATTATCCAATGATTCTGCACAGAATGCGGTGCTTTGTTTACTGGCGCCCAGCTTCTCCTCTTTCTATTTAGCACCGGCCTAGGATCGTAACGGCTAAAGTCTGCCGACAGTTTAGGCTTTCACGAGCGATATATTTCTCACTAGATGGAAAAGAAGCAGAAATCGTAATTGTAGTTGCTAGGCTACCTAAGGAATCATCAATGATAGGAGGTGATTAACGCATGATCACTGAGACAATAGATGTATCAGTCCGAGCTTTCGGATTCGAAGACAATGCGCAACCAACAGCAAGTGAGCAGTATTTCCAGTCGAACAACGACAGCCACACTTAGCACCCAGGTTTAGCTGTGTGGACTTCAAGAACATTTCTTTTAGTCCCCGCCATACATCACCCAGGCTCATTCGATATCATTTTCGGTCGAGGGAAGGTGGATGACTACTGCAGTTTGTCACTAATGATTGGCAAGCTCCATTTTCCCTTCCCCACTTGACGGTTACTAGCGGGAATGTGAGGCGCAGCTTTCTAGTCACTTGCCAGGATGGCCGACTTGGAAGACGCAGGACCGCGCCGAAGCAGTCAGTCAGATTAAAATTCAAATTGGCACTTGTCCATCCGTTAGACCGTTTGTGTGGCCATCCTGCCACCCAGCCACCGGGACACTGTGTATGAAGCTGGGGTTATGTGTTTACGCACAAAATTTCGCCAGTCT
Source organism: Spirometra erinaceieuropaei (assembly GCA_902702965.1). NCBI lineage: Eukaryota > Metazoa > Platyhelminthes > Cestoda > Diphyllobothriidea > Diphyllobothriidae > Spirometra > Spirometra erinaceieuropaei. The sequence goes on from CACRXP010000649.1 coordinate 87,069, forward strand.
AGTCTTGGTGGCAGCCTCGTGAGAGATAAAAAAGTAATTATTCCTGTGCCATTTAACTGGTGGTGCAAGAATAACTTGGGCGTATAAGTCACCTTGAGCCCTGTGAACGAGTGGTGAGATAGATCAGTTGACCGGTTACAAGGTGACTGACTGGTCGTGTTGATGCGAAATTCACCCGAATTTCTGATCACGTGAGAATCAGCGTGCACTTCTGCGGCAGTCGACCGGAAGTCGTAGAATTAAAGTGCGACAGAGAACTACGATCACCCCCAAGAATCACAACTCGTGACAGGCTTGAAGTTAGAAGATGTGATAAAACTGGTGAGCAGGTACTCACTGTTATGTATGCAAAACAGAAGGGTAATTGGAAATAGGACGTGTACTGAGTACGATAGACAGCACAAATGAGGAGGCTTGGGGAAACGGCCGGGCATATGGCAAGGAGGACTTTCATAGGCTGATGGGTGGCCAATCAGCACAAAGAAGGTGTGAACAGGGGTCATGACCTTGATCATTCGCTTGTCACGCGTTTGTGGCATGATGCCCTGACGGCCCGGACAGGATACGCAGCACTCACGTAGGTCTGTGGCGGTCCACGCTTCCTGGTTTTCCGCCGCTTTCCACGCAGTAGAGGTTGTCCGACCCAACCCGTATTGCCTGACTCCTGGTTTGGAAATCCTTTTCTGTCAACCACACCATGTCCGACAATTGGTGACCCCTACGTGATCCAAACACGCAACTTTCTGACAGGTCTATGTACGGGCAAACGACTGACCTGCAGTCACGAACGACGAAGTCCATCACGTGTCCCGCGGAGCGAACACAGTACTGGTGACTTGCGCGCGTGAATTATGGTAAGGCAGACTTCCACAGTATCCATCGCACACCCTCCTCTCTCACCCGCCCTGCATCGATAGCATGACAATGCCAAAACTAACAGAGGTGGACTTCGGCCCAGCATCAGCTAATATCTGCGTAAAAGGCATTCAGACAAGGAGGGGCATGTCCTACATCTATGTCTCTGCTTGCTACCATCATATCTGGTAAACATCTCAGTAATCTTGACGAAAAATAGGGCAATGATGCGCTTAAGCCTTTACGTTTGCTGTACCTAAATTATGCTTCAAATAGGCAAGCGGGCCTGTGGCTGAAGTTGCCCACAGCCCGAAGAGGACAGACCATCCGCAGACTACTTACTTAAAAACATCACCAATGGTAAAAAAATCTGGCCCCACCTACCACACTGAGAGGACTTTTATTCAAGTCATTTGTGCTGGTAAGATTGGTAAGCAGGTTCGCACGAGGCTGCACGAACACGGACTAGCTGTGAAGTGGGCAGGTAAACAATACATGGTGGCCGCTTACTCGTCCTCACCAGGATAAAGCTTCACTTCGGGCTGCGTGAGAATCTCGGGTCAATGGGGTGACCGAATTTTGCGCCTTCTGCAGGAAGCGTGACAGACGACCGACCGTCTAGTCAAAAAGCATATCGATCTATCGGCATCCTATAAAACACTGCGCGCAAAAATCAGCGGCGTTGAAGGCCATTCTCGACGGAGGTGAACTGTAAATTCCCCTTTGTCCTTGAAGACGAACTGGTGTGAGAGTTCGAAAGGTCATGAGAATAAACGACGGGTGATCCTAAGCCGGCAAATCCTTGACAGGAGTCAATCATTTTTAGAGGTCGCTAAATTGGCTACTTATTGTGTTTCAGTAAATCACTTGCATAACTGGAAAGTAATATTTGATGTAAGCAGGATTTTACACGCAAACACCTGCCGTCGGTGAAATCTGCCAAGTCGAAATGGCGGTCACGTCTTACAGTCAGCTCGGGCCTCACATGAATGACAACAACAACAACAACAAAGAAACATAAGTGGCTAAAAGGTTAGGACAGTGTAGTCCACAGCCCCAACGAGTGGTTAAATCGTCCGCTTCTGAAGACATCATTCTACAAACTTGTATCCCGTTTGGGAAAAGTCGCATATTGTAAATATGACTACTTTAACGAACAAAACTTCCCCCAAAAATATCTCCCCTTGTTTTCATTTTAATACATATGAAGAATAAAGCCGAATAAGTCACCACTTGGGTAGAAAAAACGCTCGATAAATAAACTTATTTTGGTGGCTTTGACAGACACAAACTACGGACAGTCGGTTAAGAACATTGGAAGCCACAGCGTATTCCAGGATATTAGAAGGACACCCTGCAGCTCAGAGGATTTCATCGTCACCAAAAACCACGCGGCAATTTTTCTGAAGAAAAGTTTCCTTGATACGCAGAAAAAGGTATACAGACGATTGCGTTTGGTAATTTTATTAGAATTTGCTAATAGAAGCGAAGAGGGGAGTTCCAGGAAGTATGTATGAGCAGGTGAAGGCCACGCCAATGGGTTCGCCGATCTCGGGACTCATAACCGCGACGGTTTTACAACTGTTGGAGTCACTGGTCTTCCAACGCCACAGACCGAAATACTGGGCTCGGTATGCTGGCGATACCTTCGTCGTCATCGAACGGGATCAAGTGCTAACGTTCAAAGAACGTCTCAACAGCGTCTTCCCCGACATACAATTTACGATGGAGGAGGAAGAAAATAACCAGCTGGCATTCCTTGATGTCCTCTTCTGTCGCAAAGATTGTGGTGGTCTAAAGACCAAAGTGTTCAGAAATGCGACGATCACGACGGAAATACTGAACTTCAACAGTTACCACCCAATCAGCCACAAACGCCGTTGCGTAAGACCGCTATATAGGCGTGTCGAGACGCACTGCAGTGAACCGGAAGACAAGGTTGCCGAAATTCAATATCTTCGACGGGTCTTCTGAGAAAATGGTTACCCGAAAAACTTCGTCAGCCGGTGCATGTGTAAATGAGACGAGCAATAAAATCGCACCGACCATAAATTCTGGCGAATGACCGAGGCCAACAGTCACCTTCTCGCATCGGCCTGGTCGATTCCTTGCGGATCCGTCACACAGAGCCCGGCGAACCAGTGCCTGGAATATCAACATACATCTGTCGCGCTCGCTTCAACCACTAGCACTACCGACACACAATCAGTCATCACATGCTTGCGCTCAGCCATATGCGTGCTCATAAAAACCTGCGGTGAAACACCGCCAGTCGAAACACACCACACCTCTCCGCATCAGCACACTCACCACACACGAGTCCGCCACACATCACCCACCACCATCTGTGTTCCTCGCATAGGTGTGAAGCGCATGCTTCGGCTCCTTCTTTATGTGGCCTCTATGACACTCTAACGCATTTGAGGTCCGGGTAGCCCACTCCCCTTGCATGAAAACTGGACTTTTTGGAGCCAGGTCGTGTATGGCACGCGCAGACGGCTTGTCTATTTGTATCAGCCATAGCGTCCAATCCCCGCATTCGTCAACTGACCGGCTGGGACAGTGGACTGGTGCCCATGAGAGAGAGAAAGGGAAGTGAAGTTGGCTCTCATCGACTCCGTCTTGACACCGGATCCTCGGGCGGGGGTTGAGAGAGGAGAGAGTGCGGAAGGCTCTGCTCAGGCCTACAATCACTAGAAACTATTTCACGCACCATTCACCGTCCCTGCGCCCGTCCTGCGGTGGGGCACTCGGTGTGGACATCGTCCGAGTCGACGGCCGAACTGTTCGGGTCTCCATGCGCTGACAGCAAGTATGTGCTGCAAAAAGAGACAGCAAACTTACAACCATCCATTCGCGCCTATCCCATCGGAGTAGCTTCAGTCTTTGAATATGTCAGGACAAGTAATTTAACTGGACTTTCTGTGCCCCCTTATCTTTATCCATTTCCCCCCCCCCTAAACAGCAGCTGCATCTTTTGCACTGAAGCGAACTGACAAGTAACCAACTTGATGTGCTCAACGACGGAGTCGAGAGGGTCAGGCTTTTCAAGCAGCATATTGTCAAGGGCGCTCGTGAGCATCTCATGCTTGTATCCAAGCGCCGGTTGAGAGGAAGTGTCTCCAACAGTGATCAAACGAATGTGCAATTCTTGAGGTGTAAGACCTACCATGAAACGTCGTTAGCTTTCCCTATGGTGTACCGTAAACCGTTCGCGTCACTCTTATGCGACTTGCGAGGTTTTTTACTTGGAAGACTAGCTGCCATGCACACGTTTGATATCGATTAATTTCCATCAGGCCGGTACATTTGAATGGGAACGGGGTCAAGTGAAGCACGTCATTGAAATGAGGAATCGACCAAAGTTTTTCTCGAAAACACAGACAGACTGCAATAACTCGCACCAGCTGCAGCCCAAACCGGAAACCAAGGAACGCTCAGTCGAAAACGTTTTGGGGAAGGGATAACGCCGCGTCAACAGAGAATGACCAGAAGCAAATTAAACAGAAAACACATAAAAACAAACGGAGGCGTAGGAGAAATGAACTGAATAAAACTCAATAGCGACAGCGAAAAATGATCAGCTGACCCTCTGCACGGGATGCAAAAAATACATTAAAAGTGCTGTCGGAAACCCCAGGTATGTTTGCGCTGCGGGCAGAAACCAGGATTAGAATTACCCGTCCTATGAACTAGTGGCGGTGGTGACCCATAGGGACGCCCGTCTAAATGCGGCCCAAAAACAAGCAGATAGTTGTACTCTAATAGTACTGGCTGGAGGCAAATTGGTTGTTTTTGGTGCGCTCATTAAGGTGTAACCCACAAGGTAAGCAGTCTCATCCACTGAAAAAAACGTTCAAAATTGCACTCTAATAGTACTGCCCGGTAGCGAATTGACTTTTAAGTACATAGCTGACCCTGCCTCTTACGACTGATTACGCAATCAACGGGCCTCTGCAAGGTTAGACACGTCGACTCTAACCCCTGACGCTCTGACTTGGTCCTAACACTCGAAGGCATAGTCAGTCATCGCATGTGCCTACTCGGCCATATGCTAATTCATAAAAACCTATGTAAGAACACCGCCGGTCCAAGCACCACATCGCGTCACCAGCGCACACACCATACACGAACCCCTCATGCACTGCACGCCACCATCGGTGCCCCTCGCATAGGTGGGAAGCGTAGTCAATGACTCCTTCTCTGGGCGGTCTCTATGACGCACGTGAGTTCTGTGCAGCCCATTCCCTTCGTGTGAAAATCTGGTCCATATATGTTTTGGCAGATTTTAAATAATTCATATTGACCCAACTGTGGAAAATTCGGCGCCTCGGTGGGATTCGAACCCACGCAGAAAGGGGAAGGCTTTAGTACAGCCAACGCTCTAACCACTTGAGCTATGAGGCCCCGCCGGAAGACGCGAGTTTAATCACATTTGGGTCAAGTCACCCGCCCAACCTACTGCAACGTCTGGAATCCACCAAATCTGATAAAGGCGGGTAACTTGAACCAAATGTTATCAAGCTGGCGTCATCCGGCGGGGCCTCGTAGCTCAAGTGCTTAAAGCGTTGGCTGTACTAAAGCCTTCCACTTACTGCGTGGGTTCGAACCCCACCGAGGCACCGAGTTTTTCACAGTTGGGTCAATATCAATTATTCAAAATCTGCCAAAACGTCTATGAATTACGTGAGCCTCGTAGTCATCTGGTAGATTCTAGGTGAATTACTTAGGAAATCCTGCTTGGGCAGTCAACTTACTGTATCATATTTGGTGGATTCCAGACGTTGCAGTAGGTTGGGCGGGTAACCTGACCCAAATGTGATTAAACTCGCGTCTTTCGGCGGGGCCTCGTAGCTCAAGTGCTTAGAGCGTTGGCTGTACTAAAGCCTTCCCCTTACTGCGTGGGTTCGAATCCCACCGAGGCGCCGAGTTTTTCACAGTTGGGTCGATATGAATGAAAACCTGGTGTCGTTTAGAGTCAGGTCGTGCGTGGCACGCGTAGACAGGCTGTCTCTATCAGCCACCGCGCCCATTCCCCGCACCCGTCAACTGAGCAGCTCGGGCAGTGGACTGGTGTCTGTGGGAGAGAAAATGAAGTGAGGTCGACGACGCAGAGCATTTTCCTCACTCTAAACGCTTAGACACGCTCGAGACTATCATGGTGAGCCAAAAGTCGTAACTTAGAATGTTGCCAACTGACGATTTAATTCGGATCTCCCAATCAGACCATTGTGTATTTGCGTGGAGTGATCGACTGATGGACTGAGTCAGACCGCAATGACTTCTTTTTAACGTGGCCTCTATGGCACTCTATGGAATCTGAGCCGCCCCCTCCCTCCTTGTTGCGTGAAAATTCGATATTTTGTGCGCGTGCTGGACGTGTGCAACACGCGTAAACAATTGGTTCATGGGGGATTTTAATGCACCCTGCATTCAATGGAGCGATATGCATGCGAAATGCTCGATGAATACCTTCGATTACCATCTACTAAAGACAACTCTTGAAGCTCTACTCACGCAACATGTCCTGTTTCCAACTAGAGCTCGTGGAGGGCAACAGGCCAGTTGTCTGGACCTCGTTTTTACCAAAGATCCTGACAGTATAGACGAGGTGTACTACCTACTCCCGCTCGGTCGAAGTGATCATGCAGTGCTTTTATGCGAGTACTTGCTGTATTCTGAACCGTGTACAAAAGACAATACGAGGCCAAATATATGGAAAGGGGACTTTCGCCAAATGAGAGCTGAGGCATCATAAATAGACTGGGATGTTCTCTTCTCCGGAAACGTTAACGAGGACTGGAATTTATTCAAGGATCGTTTACTGCATCTAATGAAGAACCACTGTCCCTTATCAAAGCCTAGGACATCCAACCGCCCTCAGTGGCTTACACGAGAACTCAAAAAGGAGATCAACAAGAAAGGTAGATTATGGAAAAAATTTCGCGAGAACAACAATAATGCAGCGTTTACAGAATACAAAATTCAAAGAAATAAGGTGAAAAGCCTGATTTTCAGGAGGCGACGGGATTTTGAGAGTAATTTGCTCCACCGAGCCGTTAAAAATCCGAAATTGCTCTACAGCTATTTGCGGAAAAGCACACGTAACAGGAATCCCATTCCTGTTATGAGGGGTGATGACGGCTTGGAGATATCGGACAGTACAAATAAGGCTGAGCACTTTTCTCAATTTTTCCGATCCGTTTTCACCAGAGAAGCGGACTTTACCCCATCTAATTCTGAGAACATGAGAGATCCCACTATCGAAAATATTGTGTTTCGAGAAGAAGCGATTTTGGAAGAACTGAAAAGCTTGAAGGAATGTAAATCTCCCGGTCCGGACGAGATTCCAGCAAAGCTGCTCTTTGAGCTTGCCCAACAGCTGGCCAAGCCACTATCCTTTCTGAGCCAAAAATCGTTTGATGCTGGAATTCTTCCCACAGATTGGAAGACGGCCCACATTACACCCCTTTACAAAAGCGGTAGTCGTGCTCAGGCGACAAACTACAGACCCGTCAGTCTGACATCAATCTGCTGCAAAGTGATGGAGAAAACAATCAAAAAGGAGTTGATGGCTTACTTGGAAACCCACAACCTCTTGTCCAATACACAATATGGTTTCCGTAGGGGAAGATCATGTGTTACGAACTTGCTATACACAATGCAAAGTTGGACACGAGCACTGGACGCAAAACACACCGTGCATGTTGCCTATATTGATTTTCGGAAGGCGTTTGACAGTGTTCCGCACCAGCGTCTCCTACACAAGTTGAGAATTATGGGCATCGGTGGCAAACTTCTCAAATGGATCGAAAATTTCCTTGTCGGCCGCTCCCAAATTGTCTGCGTAGAACAACAGCAATCAAGGTGCACATTCATAGAGAGTGGGGTCCCACAAGGCTCGGTGCTCGGACCAACTCTCTTTCTCTTGTTCATCAATGATTGCGTAGATGGGTTGGACTGTGATTGTGCCATGTTTGCGGATGACATAAAAATCTGGAAAGT
>CACRXP010000649.1:111788-134260 GCA_902702965.1 Spirometra erinaceieuropaei
GGTAGAGGCTGCTAAATCTCCAGCAAAGTGAAATAATGAATGTGTCCTTCGAATAAATTCTATCTCGATGATGAATTCTGGATAAAGAGCAAACTCACTATCCAACTCATACTTCGAGTGACTTTGACGACACGCACAGGAAAGTTCTTTCGCTGATAGGTTCACGTCTGTGCTCGGTGCGCCATCAGGAATGAACACTTCAGTTGAAGATTCGGGCCAAAAGGAGTCAGATCTGCAACGAACTATAAGACCCCGAAAGAATCTTACACCGCTGCCTGCTCCAAAATCATTTTCAGCAGAACCTTCGGAACAGTTTGTAATTGCGCTGTTCAGGAGAGATGTCAAAATAATTTTGCTCGAATCGTCGATCGCAGAGAATCCAGAGCGGACAAAAGTTGCCAACTTGCACAGCGACAAGGCGGAGGAAAATTCACCACAGTAGAACAGTAAGTCATCTTCAGAGTCACAATCATCCTCGTTAAGTTGAGTGAAACCTGTGTGCTCTAGGAGAACCGTATTGCATACACGGTAAATGCTTTTGAGACGAAGGCCGGAAAAGTGGCGAAAAGAAGGATCGTGCAGACAAAACCGAGAAAGGCAGAATTTCTCACACATCTTAAACCAAGGGTCAGATGGACAACCCTCCACAAAAGTCAGACCACCGACCATTTGCAATTCACAAGCCAGGAGACAACGACGCAACAGACGATGGGCGCGCAGTTCCGAAATGTACTGGGAAAATTCGAGGTTAATTGTAGTCAGTTGGCGCTTCCAGCTGTGTAAACGAGACTTTAGAAGCTCCACTTTCTTGTCAAAAGCCTCTCGGTCAAACTCTGGACTATTGCTCAGAAAATCGGAAGCAGCTTTAAGTGATCTCAGCTCATTATCAAGATTCCGAATGCTGCTTGTGACGGGGGTCAGCAGAGCCCGTCTAACGTCCCGCAGATTAGATTCAATGTGGATAAGTTTATTAACTTGGCAGCGATTGGCGTGGAAATAATAAAGTTTTTTATTAGCAATAACAGAGTCGAGGAAGGCGATTAAGCTTGCACAGCCTGCGTCTAGGCCATCAAACATCTCCAACTTCGGTATTTGGTGGAATACTATTAAGGGAGCGAGATATAGAGATGAGAGCGGACTCGTGTCGTATTCACTGTCATTAAGATTTAGCTTTCGAAGGAGTGGAAGGTTTGAAAGGGTTAGCATATCGTACAAATCATACCATTTATTTCCGGATAAATATATGTGCGTGAGTTCCGAGTTGTGAATTAGTTCGCGGCCAATCCTCTGGATCCTGTTGCCGGACAAATTTAACTCAGAAAGTTTGCGCAGAGATCGCAGATTCGAAATTTGTGATATGTGGTTGTCATTTAGCCACAAACGACGTAATGAGGTCGAGTCCTGGAGGCCCTCAATTTTTTCTATACTGTTATCGAAAAGAAAAAGTTCCCTGAGTTTCTTACAGCCTTCTAAGTCCTTCATTGAACGAAGACCACACTCACAAACCCACAAAACTTCCAAATTCCGGCAGTTGCACAGATGAGTGAGCTCGGAGATAGACTGGCCGATTATAATCAACTCTTTAAGATTAGCGAAGTGCTGCATGGTCAAAAACTGGGTAAACCCGCAGAAAAATAAGTGAATTCGTTTAATTAAGTTACAGCAATCATCTGAGTAAGAAGCAGAGACAGAATTAAGTCGGCAGATTTCACGGAAAACTTCGTTGTCAAACCCGTCCATCCGACAAACATTCGGGCCCAGCGCTTTGGAAGGGCCGCACTAGGCAGGTCGTGTAGGGTATTCGCGAGCCAATTGGACGAGCACTCGCTTAACACTCTAAAAGATCAACTGTGTCACGTTTAGTGAAGACAAACATAGTGTGGTAATCGGTCGGATTCTCTTGATTTTCCGTCTAGGCAAAGGAGAGTTCATTGTTGTCTGCTTGGTTAGTAACACTAATCTGAAAACTGTGAGATTGTGAAAATGAGGTTTTGACTCAGTTGCACTTCCTGAAAATCCGCAAGCATCAAACCGTAAGTTAGTTGCCGGTGCACGCTAAGCAGGGACCTATGATAGAAAAATGGCACTGAGAGACGGCAGCACTATAGTTTGGAGAATATAGCAGAATGGGCGAGAAAATACGCCGGAGAGCCGGAGACGCACAAAGTTTGTCACTTTCAGTCGAAGCGCATAGTTTAACTGACAATATTTATGTCCGTATGCAAGGGTGAAAAATGGCAGCAGTCAAATCCACAACATAACAACGTGGCGGGTTCAGCCGATGGAACATTTAAGAAGTATGAAAACGAGGTGGATAGATAACAGAAGGAGGGGACTCAAACACGTAAAACCACTTATCATTTAGACTATCTGCAAGACAACGTCAGGTAGTAACATGCTCTCTTGCAGGGAAGGACATTAAGTCAGCTTAAGTCAGTTTATTAAGGGAATGAGGCTTTCGTCCTTGGGCTCCCTATTCATATCGATAAACCAAAACAGAATCAATAATTACATCAGCAATTGCGGAAATTCAAAAGTTAGCGGTAAGTGGGGGCAGGCGCAATCTGTCGCCACTAAAACAATCGTGATTATATTTACCGTAGTTTCTCAACAACTGAGCATCTAGTCCACACTTAAAGGATTCGACAGTTTCGGAAAGAACCACCGCATCAGGGAGTCCGTTACATGCCCCAATGACCCTGTGAGAGAAGCCGTCCCGTCGGATGTCCGAATAAGCCAGCTTCCTCTGCAGTTTGAATGGATGACCACGCAGACAACCAATCCCGGCCAATTCGAAAAATTTATCAAAGTCTAGGGCGCACTCACGGCGTCTGACAATCCTGTAGGTTTGAATAAGACCACCGCGCAGTTGCCTGTAATTGAGAGGAAACAGATTCAGTTCGGTCAGCCTGGTTTCGTAAGACAGATGATGAAGATTCTTGCCCATCTTCGTAGCCATCGCCTGTAGTCTTTCCAGACGTTGATAATCTTTCTTCAACCACGGTCTCCAGGCCTGGACTGCATACTCTAAGTGAGATCGCACGAATGCCCCATAGGTTTTTTCGAACAGCTGTTTATCGATCTGCAAAAATACTCTTCTCAGCGCAAAGAACACCCTTATCGCACTTTTGGCTGTGCTTTGACACTGTAGTGATGGTTTCAGCGAGGAGGTCATTAGGACGCCGAGGTCTTTCTGTTCCACAAAAGTTGAGAGGGGCTGACAACCAAGGACGTATTGAAAGGAATCGTCCTCTTTGCTGGTCTTTTTGGTGCGGAGTCTCGGGACCACACATTTGTCCACATTAAAATTAAGGGGCCAACGAGCTGACCAACTGTTTAGGCGGTTGAGACTGTCTTGAAGCGCTTAGCTGTCTGCGTCATATCTGATGGTTCTCCACAGTTTAACATCGTCAGTAAACATTATGGTGCTGCATCCCAGGTCGTCGACGCAGTCGTTAATGTAAACCAGGAATAACAACTGCTCTAAGACGGAGCCCTGGGGTACACCCCTTACAACGGGGGTAGGAGTTGACCTTGAGGCCTCAACACACACGGTTTGTGATCTCCCTGTAGGAAAATCGGTTGTCCATGTCAGCTAACTTCCTCTTATCTCAATTCCAGAAAGTTTGTAGATTGGGCGTTTGTGTGGGACGCTGTCAAACGCCTTCTTGTCTGCAAGGTCCAGGAAGTTGCATTTATATCCGTGCATGGTTTGCTTCTAAGTACTGCATCAGTTTGTTGCTTTGTCATGCTGTCCTTAAACGCGTGTCTGTAATACCGACTATCTTGCATCGTAATCCCAAGATATCTCCGTTACACCGGGATGCAAACTTGCCAATGAACGCCGTTCTGGCCTCCAACAAAAAGCACTTTGGATAAAAAGGAGCGATTATCTGACTTTTGCGAAAATTCCCATGTTACAATCGAAAAGTCAGTTGGCCAAACAGGTGTCTTCGGTAACTCGGCATCAGGCCAAAACAGTTACATAAAGGTTGAAAATATGCGAAGTTCACGGGGTTTATAAGTAACTGAGGGGCTAGTAACATTCATCGTTCCCACGCCCCCCGCATGGCGCGGTCAGCGTTTTATGGCCATTGGGTCAAGGGGGCGAGGGCGAAGGGTGACATAGGCTGTGAGTAATGTTTGTAAGTCGGGTACGGTTGCGACGTATCTGCTTTCCCGAGACTGGTGAGGCCGAACTCCAACAGCTGTGCGATATACTTCACGAGAACGGATACCCAGAAAGATTTATCCTCCGAAATAAAGGGGAGCGCACTGCAAAGCCCACCATGGCAACTGCAGAAAAGAAAGACTTATTTATAAGACTACCTTTTCAAGGGGACGCCACAAGTGACCTAGTAAGAAGACGTCTGAAGACAGCGCCCATTAGCGCTTTCCCCGCGGCGAATTTACGTGTACGTTTCAAGGACTCTCCCCTCCTACGCTTGAGAGTTAAGGACCGATTCCCGTTGTAGGCCACATCGATGTGTATTTACTCATTCACTTGCTCCTGCGAAGCGGGATTCATTGAACGTATAACGAGGCGTCTGGAAAAGAGAGTATGTGAAAACATATCGGCCTGGCTAGGCAGAGGTGAAAAGAAATCCATTTCCACTTCTATTATCGCACATCTTGTCGATATGAATCACCGAGTCGATGCCAAAGAAGCTTTTCAGGTTGTCTACCGGACATCAGTAAGCTTCTCCATAGGCCTACGCCAACGGGTGCTAGCCACAGCCGAGGCAGTGGCTATACCGCTAGCCAATCCAGTGCTTTGTTGTCAGAAGACGTTGACAGAAGCTCATCGTCTTCTGTGGCCAACGTCGACCCCAGATAATAAGTGCACGTCGTCCCCACCTCCTGAGGGCAGTGATGTGTGCCCAACGTACCCGACTTACAAACATTACTCACAGCCTATGTCACCCTTCCCCCTCGCCCCCTTGACCCAATGACCATAAAACGCCGAACGCGCCATGCGGGTGGCGTGGGAACGATGAATGTTACTAGCCCCTCAGTCACTTATAAACCCCGTGAACTTCGCATATTTCCAACTTTATGTTACTGTTTTGGCCTAATGACGATTAACCGAAGACACGTGTTTGCGAAATTGACTTCCAATTTTAACATGTAATAATTGTATATACGTGTCAGTGTGTGCATGCTGTGTCAAAATTGTGAAATTCTCAAAACTCACCACTGAAACGACCCAGGTGGCGTAGAAACGAAAGTCAAAACTTCAGTCAGAATTCATTGGGTTGCACGAAGCCATCCAGAGGGGTGTTTAACGTAAAGGTAAAAAAATTGCCCAACTGAAATATAGGAAGTAGCACGTTTTATAACTTATGCTTTCAGGAAGGATGATATAAGGTGGAATTTGTTAGGTCCTGATGGTGTGGTGGTACATATCCCTATGCTGGCCAAGCCTCCTCCTAAATGTGCTCAGGTATGAGTGCATGACCACGTCCACAGGCAGAGCATTCCATGCCTTAATCACAAGTCCCTGAAGAAGAATTTCCTTGTGCGCACCCTTGCCAAAATCACGCGTAGTTTGAGAGGATGTCCTCTCAAGCTAGTAGTGGTGGCCAGCCCAAAGAAGCCGCTGGATGCTAGGCAACAATCCTGATCCCGCAGCGCGCGAAACCCTTGAATTAATTCGCCACGTAGCTGTCTGTAATCAAGGAAAAGGGCTTAAGATAGGAAAGTCGAGTTTCGTAAGGTAGGTTGTTTTAACCTCTTACAAGCATGGTTGCCCGTTGTTGGGCTTTTTCGCAATTTTTGCTGTCCTCGGCAGACCAAACTCTCAAGGCCCGAATGGCAAATTCTAACTGTGATCGCACGAACATCCCGAAGATCTTACCAAAGCACACTTCTTCAAACTCCTAAAATGTCCGCTTGATGAGATATAAGCTTGACATTGAAGATTTCGCCACTCTCAAGTAGTGCAATGATGGCTTTAGCGAGGTTGTGACTCACAGACCTAGATCTTTCTGAACCTCTACCTCCGATAGTAATATGTGACTTGGATAGTACGTCCCCGGTGTGCAGAGCTGGTTCTGCCGGTCCGCAGAATGTTGCATTTAGTAACATGGAACGGGAAAGGCCAGTGGTTTGACATTTTCTGGAGTGGGTTCCAGTTTTCCTGCAGATACGCTTCATCGTCCGCGTTGCACATGAAGCTCCAAAGCTGTATGTCGTCAGCAAACGTGACAATGTCGTGGTCCAGACCGCGGGTGCAGTCATCTAGGTATATGAGAAAGAGGAAAGGACCAATAACGGTTAGTTACGGAACTCTGCACTCGGCAGTCACCTCCGCCGATTGCTGTTCACCAAGGCGGACAATTTGAGATGAGCCCATCAAGAAGCTTTCGAGCCATTTCAAAAGCCCAAGTCTTTTACCCCTACGCGTCTGGCCTTGTGTAGGATTTGTTGCGTCACCATCCATCGAAGGCCTTTTTGAAGTCTACGTGGACCACATGCACCACGTTCCCTCATTCACCCTTCTAGACAGTAGAGTAAATTGGTCAAGCAGGACCGGTCTTTGTGGAATCCATGCTGCGCATCAGAAAGAAGATGATTTCGCTCTAAAAAACTGCATTAATTCGAGTTTGATGATTTTCTCCACAACTTTGCAATATATGGAGGTGAGGGATATCGGTCGATGGTGGTTTGCGGAAGCGCAACTGCCACTTTTATGTACCGGTGAAATCCACGCAGTCTTCTATTCAGGTGACAGTCTACCTGCATCGATGGAGGATGGAAAGAGAAGGCATAGGGGTTCTGCCGATCCTATGACTAACTCTTGTAACAACTTTGCGTGTATTTCATCAAGACCTGGCGGTGTCACTTTTTCCAGTTTTAGTAGTTCTTACGGAACAACGGCTCTTGTGAAAACCACTAAGTCACTTTCGAGACCTTATGCACACTATATTTATCGGCGGGTAAACCAAATTCTCTCGTAAAAACCGACTGCAAGAACTTTGATACATGTCCAGCCTTTTCGTCCTCCTTGCAAAGTTCAAGGTCATCATCCGTTTTGAAGATGGCGATGGGATCCCTTTTCTGAATGCATTGTCTTAGGTACTTGTAAAAAAAGCTTTGGTTCTTTTCCCGCACAGTTAGCAGATTACTCTCGAAGCAATAAATCCGTAAATTTTAACCGGTCTTCGGAAATACACCCCAGGAATGATGCTTTCCAGCCTATACGACGCATGCCGATTTGCATTTTATTAAAATCTACCCGCCATATGTTGCATCTCACCGTGATGCTATGATAAGGTATAGAAAAAAGAGAATATTCCCACTATGGGGCTATGTGGTCGCTTTTTCCTAGCGGGGGCAGACAGTTTACGACACTGACGCCGTCAGACGCTTTTGTCAGTACAAGGTTCAAGAAGTTGGCTATTTGGCCTTCATATAGTCTGGCTGGTAATGTGAAATGTTAAGTGAGATTTGATTTTTGCTCTGCTTATAGGAGGTGGCGATCGAAGTTGAATTCTGAGCCTGGGGCAGAGTTCAGACATCAGTCCGTGTTCGGAGCTTTAAAGTCGTCCATAACCATGACATAGGATCAGATCGAAAGCGTCTCTAATTCCGCTATCAGACTACTGTCTGACTGCGCGTCGTTCGTCGATGGGTGATAGACCATCAGGATGACGAGCGCTTGTGACACCGGCGTTCTGGTGGTGAGCCAAATTGTCCCAATTAAGCATGCGAGTTTTCTACCTTTTTCTGACACCAACAGGGCATACTGGACATGTATGAACACGCCCCCACCTTGACGACCAACTCTATCCTTTCTGAGCAAGTGACAACCGAAGAGCTCGACTTCGCGACCACCTACGTTCGCGGACATCCACATTCCAGTTATGGATAGAACATTTGGTAAAGTTTGGCTTGCGAGAATCTTAAACTCAACTAATCTAGAGAGCACACTTTGCTTCTGGTACATAAAGATTTAATTTAATTTAATTATTTCTATTAAAGACCCGTCGGGGTCCCATCAAAGCAGGTAAAAATAAATTTACATGCGAATTTTAGACGAGGTAGGCAAAATCTGTACAAAGTGCAAGACATAGTTTTTGAATTAGAAGTCCATTAAGAAAAATGATAAGCGAGGGGTAAAAAAACCATACAAGAATTTAAAAATGATTGGATTAATTTTACAGGAGAAAAAACCCTCGAAAAAAATAGAAACAGAAAAATGCGGGCAGGACTTTCCCGCATGTGGCGGTATAGAATGGATTACAGTCGGACATCCACAAGGCCGAAGTAAATGTCAGCTGTATATGGCATTGTACAACGGATTTCATGAAGGGGTAAGTAGGCGGATCAGTTAGGACTGGCCTGTATGTGGCCTTGAATAAGGCAAATAAGTGGCGAAATTGAAAACCAGTCTCGAGGTGATAGGAATCCCTATGCGGTCGGTTACATTCAACCGAGTCCATCCGAGGATGGGGCAAGGGAGATACGACCATACTACTAGTATATGGCGAATACAGAAGGGTTAACCAAGAGCGTCGATGGAGCGTATTCTGTGAGGGAACGATGAAAACCAGTCTCGAGCTGATAGGAACCCAGATGCGGTCGGTTACATTCATCCGAGTCCATCCGAGGATTGGGCAAGGGAGATGCGACCAGACTACTAGTATATGGTCAATACAAAAGGCTTCGCCAAGAGCGTCGATGGAGCGCATTCTGTGAGAGCACGATGCATTAACTGAAAAATTTGAAAAAGTAACATTTCTGGTGAGGGATCTCAGGAAGCGAAACTACTCACAAAGGAAGTAATTGTGAACAGATACGGAAATTTAATGGCGGCATACTAAATTCCCGGTGGCCCTTTCTCAGTGTCAAAGAAAAAGTTGCCTGGGAAGGATGAGGAAAATAAAAGTGTAATCGAGTCAGTATTCAGTTTAAGGCGTAGCCTTCTCTTAGAGATATGAAGATTTTCTGAAGATCTTATATTTATTGGAAGGTCATTCCAGAGAAAAGTATATCTGGAAGCGAAAAAAAGGGAGCGCTTAGAGGTGGAGGACGCTGGAGGAGGTATAATCAAGGACGAGTTGCGAAGATTGTATGGGCGACTACTAAGGGTGAGTGCTGAAATCCGAGGAAAATTTGAACTATGATTAATGCGAAAGAGGAGACCGAAGCCCTCTTCTAGTCTTCGAACCCATAAAAATTTTAGGTTAATTACCTGTCATCTATCTGATTAGGAGATATTGGGATGTTCCCTATCTAAAAGTTTTTTAGAAAGACGTAGTTGGGCATTTTTAGTTTTTAAACGACTAGCTTCATTCACTAAACCGAAGAATGGGCAACCATACTCGAGAATGGGACGTACAACCATACGATAGAGCATTAATTTAATTTCAGGGAGATAGAAATTGTAAGAAATAAAGCCACAAATCTGGGCGGCTTTGGCCGTAATTCTGTCGGCGTGTGGCAAGAGATCAAGATTACTAGTGTAGCTTAAACCTAAATCCTTGATGGTTGTACATTCAGTCATAGGTGTGCCTTGAAAGACCACTGGTTGGGGTAGCCTCTCAGGTCCAAAACACATAGCGACAGTTAGACGGAGAGAATTCGATTAGCCATTTTGAGCTCCAAGCTGAGAGAGCAAGCAAGTCAGCATGGATTTGCTCCAGGCAATGAAGGCTCGTAGATTTTTTGAAAGAATAAACAAATTTGAGATCATCGGCATAAATAAATGATTGAGAACGTTTAACTGCTGCCGAAATATCATTTACGTAAATCAAGAACAAAAGAGGACCTAAAACGGGGCCTTGTAGGACACCACTTACAACAGGGCTTTCACTGGAAAGTGAAGATCCAACCAAAACCTTTTGCTTACGATTAGACAGGTACGACCTGAGAAAGTCTATTATTGGACTGCGACTTCCCATAGCTTCCAATTTAACCAAGAGTCTTTTATGTGGTACTTTATCAAAGGCTTTACTAAGATCAAAATAAATAACGACAACAGATAGATGGTCATTACGAAGAGAGGTAAGTAGATTGAGAAACGATAGATGACATGTTTCACAAGAGCGATCTGGTAAAAAACCATGCTGGGATGGGCTAATAACATGATTGGCTATGCAAAAGTCGGTAATTTTTACGGCGATAATTTTTTCAAAGATTTTGGCGAGAGAGGGTGTTTTATGGACACCTCGATAGTTCTGTACGTCAGAACGACAGCCAGACTTAAATACTGGAATAATAATAAAAGTTTTCCAATGGTCAGGGAAGAAGCCATTTACGAGAAATACTGAAAAGATTTTGTTACGCAGAGGAGGAAAATCTCTTAGCTGATTTATAAAATAGTTTGGGATATTGTCTGTACCTACTGAGTGAGAGTTAGGAAGATGGCTTATCATTCAGGAGAAAAATTAATGATGCTGTGATAAGCCGGCTATGCCACCACCTTTGTCATTTGATTCAGCTGTGGCGACACACGCGCAGGATGAGTACATATAAACCGTGACGGTCGCTCGATTATGCAGTTGTTGTATATAATCAGGCTTTTTTCTCCGTTCCTCTGTCGCGGCCTGAGGTCCTGTAATAACTGCTGGCGTTGTAGTCGTTCCAGCTGAAAAAAACCCTTGGTGGGAATATTTTAATTGGAAACGTCTTGAGAGGATAAGAATAACCTACATTTGAAACTTGGAATAAGTTTAGGGAGGCAGCGATGAGGTGGGATAGGGGGTTCAGGGTTGCGCTTTTCGAGCCTGAAGACTTCCAATGCTGAAACTTCTTCGTCAGGTCAAAGCTTAGAATTTAGAAGGCTTTGAAACAAATCGAGCTCTGGATCGCGCTGCTTAGATGTGTCTGCATAGACCTCCTGAAGCCCCTTGTATTACCAGACAATGTTCTCGGGGCTGCCCGTCCTTGTTACCTGATGATGGTGCCTTAGGAGTTTCTGACAGTGCTCTCGTTGCCATCTACTTCGGGGACATGTTCTTGATCTAACGGCACAGTGCCGTGACAATATTGTCCCTACCTTTTATTATCAATAGACAGGATATCCGAATCCGCCTCAACCGTTTCCACTCGAAGGCTGGTGCGTACTGTCGAATATTCAGTCTATTGAGAGAGATGGACGTGAGTCTTTGAGTACCCTATTTGCAACGTAAAAGTAGGTGCGGTGTACGGGAAAGTTATCTGGGTCGAAATAATTCAAACGAGCCCATCATGGTATAACAAAGTGAAAGCGAGTCTCGGGGGATGAGTTCGATCTCCCATCGCTTTTGGACATTTTGCAACATAAATATGTCAAGCTTCTTTTTAAATCCCTTTATCGATGGTAAAATCACAACATCTGAAGGGGGCATTCAAGGGTTTGACCACTCGGACCGAGAAGGAGAACTTCCACACATTCAGTCTTGCCTGCTGAGTGCGCGGTTTTAACGGGTGATCTCGGAGTTTGGTCGTGTCAGCGAATTCAAAAAAGTACTCAAAGGCCAGACTGAGTCTAACTTCTTTAGTGTGCAGAATGCTTGCAAGAAATCCTCGCGAAGTTGCTTATAATTCAAGGGGAGGAGGTTCAGATTTATTAGGCTGGTAGCATAAGAACATGAACTGTGTCCCCTAACCATCTTCGCGGCTTCAAGGAAATGCTGATCATGAACTTCCCAAGGTCTCTAGGTCTCTAGGTCACGTACATTAGGAACAAAATGGGTTTCAGTACTGACCCCTGGGAAACACCCCTTTTGAACACAGCAAGATCTGATTTTCCTTAAATTATGCAAACAAATTGCTGTCGACCCGCATGGAAGTTTGTCGTAAGTCGTGTGGTCGACAAGATAAAGATTCCGAATCAAAAGTCAGGGAAGATGGTTTGAGTTGGACAAACTTTACTGCTTGGAAAGCGTGTACACAAAGGCTGTGTGGGTAGTCGCCGCAAGCGCGCTCCAAGCAAGCTGTTGTCTGCGTCCGCCCTCGAGGTGTTGTGTCCGCGCGTGTGTGCGCCCTTCGTTGTCTCAATCTCGCCATCCAATCAGAGTGGGGGCAGCGTTCATTGGCTTCGAGCGCTCGCGCATCCCATCAGCGCATCGACAAGGAGTGTGAGGCGGACAGGAGGGCAGCGTGACAAAGGCGGAGAGCGAGGAGACGCGAACTGCTACAGTGCCCCCCGGCTAGACCGAAGGTGGCGCGTAGCGATACCGAAGGAACTGTTGATGTCTAAAAACATGAGTAACGAAACGGTCAGGAAAGTGAACATGGCGTCCACTACGGGTGATATATACAGGGGGCACAGGATTAGAGTGAATATGGCTCGCGGTTACAGTGTTGTTTGTTGATGAAGGGGTAGTTGCAGTTGGGAGTTGTGGACATGAGGGCAGAGGAAGTATACGGGACGGTGGAATACAGGGTCGGGTAGGCGGAGCAGGGGGTAGGGGACCACAGGGCTCATCCGGAGGAGTGTCCGGGACGGCAGCTTTGAGACGGTCCACGCTCACGACCTCCTCGCGAGTGCCGCGTTGGATGCGGAAGTTCTTCGTCTCACGAGAGATAACTCGGAAGGGGCCATCGTAGGGTGCTTCCAGGGGCCGGCGGACTCGATCACATCGCAGATAGACGTGAGAGCATGTCGCCAAATCTTTCTCGAGGTAAGATTCGGAGACGGATGGCCTGGGCGGAACCGGAGAAAGTGTCCGTAGGAATTGCCGGAGGCGATGCAGGAGGTTGGTGGGATCTTCAAATGCACCTTGCGGGGTTGGCGAGATCATCTCACCGGGGAGTCGGACGATGGAGCCGAACACCAGTTCAGCTGCGGAACAATCAAGGTCCGACTTGAGGGAGGAGCGAATGCCCAAGAGGACTAGGGGGAGGTGTTCTGTCCAGTTCTCCGGATCGTCTGCGGCGCGTAGGGAGGCCTTCAGCTGACGGTGAAACCGCTCGACCATCCCGTTGGCTGCCGGATGATAGGCTGTAGTGCGGATGCGAGTACAGCCTAAAAAGGAGAGTAAAGGCTGGAAGAGGTGAGACTCAAATTGGGCACCACGGTCAGTCGTGATAATGGAGGGAGCACCGAAAATGGCAACCCAACGACTGAGGAAAGCCTTGACGACCGTTGGAGCTGCGACATCAGGCAGTGGAATAGCTTCCGGCCACCGGGTGAATCGATCCACGCAGGTAAGGAGATAGGAGCAGCCATTGGACAGAGGCAGGGGGCCTACGATGTCCAGGTGGATATGACTGAACCGTGCGTCCGGAGTAGGGAAGGTGCCAATGGGAGTTTTGTTGTGCCGTCGGACCTTATTCCGTTGACAGCCGAGACACGCCCGTGTCCATGCTTTCAGGTCCTTGTGCATTCCAGGCCAGACGAAGCGGTCGGAAACCAGCTTGTCGGTTGCTCGACTCCCAGGGTGAGAGATGTTGTGCAGGGAGGAGAAAACTTTACGGCGGAGGGATGGTGGCACAAATGGGCGATGGGAAGGGGTGGATACGTCGCATAAAATGGTGCCGTTGCCAGTCGTCAGTGGTAGTTCCTGAAGTTGGAGTCCGGAAACATCCTCATCACAGGGTGGACCGACACGGCGTTGTTCAGCGGCCATCTCAGCGAGGTCTATCCCGGGTGAAATCTTAAGATGAGCAATAGAGGGCCTTGAGAGTGCGTCAGCCACCTCATTCCGTGACCCGTCAATATGGCGGATGTCTGAAGTGAACTGCGAAATGTAGTCCAGGTGACGGATCTCCCGGGGGCTTAGCTTGTCACAGTGGGAATGTATTGCAAACGTGAGTGGCTTATGATCAGTGAAAATTGTGAACTCTCGACCTTCGAGTAAATGCCGGAAGTGCCTTACGGCAAGATAAGCGGCGAGAAGTTCCCGTCCGAATGTGCTGTAGCGGGTTTCGGCTTTGGATAGTTTCTTGGAGAAGAAAGCCAAAGGCACGGTAGAATCCGGCAGACTTTGTTGAAGAACCGCGCCAACAGCAACATTGGAGGCATCGACCATCAAAGATATGGTTGCATCAGCGTGAAAGTGAGTCAGGAGGGTGGCGTCAGCCAGAAGGGCTTTTACCTGCTCAAATGACGTGAGTGCTGCTGGTGTAAGTTCAAAGTTGCGTTTAGAACCTGAGAGGAGATTGGTCAGAGGTAGGATGGTGTCGGCACAGTTTGGGAGAAACCGGCGATAAAAGTTCACCATACCAAGAAACCGTTGCAACTGACGCTTCGAGGTAGGGGGTGGAAAGTCCCGAATGGCGGCAACCTTTGAGGGAAGAGGCCGAATGCCGTGGGAGTCGACCAGATGACCGAGAAATTCTAGGGAGGGCACACCGAAGACGCACTTGGACGAATTGAGAACAAAGTCAAATTGTTGAAGGCGGTCAAACACCGTTGCCAGATGCTCCATGTGTTCTTCGGCGGTGGAGCTGGCTACCAGAAGGTCGTTGATATAAGCGTAGACAAATGGTAGGCCGCGAAGCACTCTGTCTACGAACCTTTGGAAGGTTTGGGAGGCGTTGCGAAGTCCAGACGGCATGCGCAGGAACTCAAAGAGGCCAAAGGGGGTGGTAACGGCCGTCTTCGAAACGTCCTCCGGGGCTATGGGAATTTGGTGGAAAGCACGGACCAGATCGATCTTCGAGAATACAGACTTGCCGAATAGGGCACCGGCAAAATCCTGAAGATGTGGGACAGGATAGCGGTCCGGGACAGTAACGTTGTTCAGGGCCCTGTAATCACCGCAGGGGCGCCAGTCACCAGTGGCGGCCTTTGGAACCATGTGGAGGGGTGAGGCCCATGGGCTTTCAGACTGACGGATGATGCCCCATTTGAAGCATATGCTCGAATTCGGCCTTGGCGGCAACAAGACGTGTAGGCGCGAGACGGCGGGGGCGAGAAAACACGGGAGGGCCAGTGGTCCGAATGTGGTGAACAACGTCATGTGGTGGAATAGAAACGTTGAAGTTGGGACGAGTGAGGCCGGGGTATTTGGCGAGGAGTTGCCGAAATGGATTCTCGGGTTCAGGGTCCAAGACGGCAAGATGACGGGAGGTGTCAGAGGAAGAGATACCCCGGACAGTGAGGTTGGTAGTCTTGTCGTGTAGACGTGACTGACGGCAGTCGACCAGAAGATCGAAAGCGGCGAGGAAATCTGCACCGAGAATTGCACAGGGAATGTCAGCAACGACGAAGACCCAAGGGAGGAGACGCCGGAGACAGATGTCCAGAGAGAGGGAGCAGGTGCCAGATGTGGTAATCGGCGATGTGTTGACGGCCTGTAGGAAAAGACCGGGATTGGGACACCGACGATCAGCTGGTGTGGGTGGAATGACACTTAGCTGGGCACCAGTGTCAACCAAGAAACGTCTGCCACTCCGGGTGTCGCGGACGTAAAATGTGCGACCAGGGTTAGAGCTGTCGGAAAGATTGCTTGAAATGACCTTCCGGCTGACCGGTTTTACCCGTTTGTTCTGCTTGAAAGTGAAGGAGCAAGGAGAGACGCAGCGACGGGCTTTAGCACCGAAAGTAGTGTGGTACCAGCAGGTGGCAGCTGCGTTTGGACGGGCTGAATGTGAAGACTGGCGATGCGGGGTGGACGGCGGCGGTTGGCTCCGAGATGAGGCAGAAACTGTGGGCTTCTGGAGAGCGGCTATATCATCGGCCAGCTTGTTGAGCTCGATCTCTAACTGCGAAATGGGAGACGCAGGAGGAGCTGAGAGTGCTGAAATAGATGGTTTGGAAAAACCGTGCATCTCCATAAGCCGATCGGCCATTTGAGTAAGTTGCGTGGCCGAAAGAATGCCGAAGGCGGGTGCCAAAATATGCTGCACTTCCGGTGGAAAGTTGTCCATGCTTAACGTTTGACTTTGTTGTAGATTAGGAAGAACGAAGATTGCTGTTCGCAAGGGGTCACTAATTGTCGAAGGTTGTGTGGTCGACAAGATAAAGATTCCGAATCAAAAGTCAGGGAAGATGGTTTGAGTTGGACAAACTTTACTGCTTGGAAAGCGTGTACACAAAGGCTGTGTGGGTAGTCGCCGCAAGCGCGCTCCAAGCAAGCTGTTGTCTGCGTCCGCCCTCGAGGTGTTGTGTCCGCGCGTGTGTGCGCCCTTCGTTGTCTCAATCTCGCCATCCAATCAGAGTGGGGGCAGCGTTCATTGGCTTCGAGCGCTCGCGCATCCCATCAGCGCATCGACAAGGAGTGTGAGGCGGACAGGAGGGCAGCGTGACAAAGGCGGAGAGCGAGGAGACGCGAACTGCTACAAGTTCTCGATCTATTTAAAGAAGCTGTCTCTGATCCCCATTTTTTCAGTTTGTGTAACAGTTTTTGGTGTGGCACACTGTCGAACGTTTTCAGGAAGTCAGTGAAAGGTATGTGGACCGCGTGCACATCGTCGAGAGCATGGGTCCAATTCCGAAGAGAGTGCAGTTAGTTTGTCGTGCGAGGTCTTCCTTTAGGAAACGGTGTTGGCAATTCGATAGCAGGTCGTGGACCTTCAGGAATTGCATTGATTCCTTCTTAATGATCTGCTCCATAACTTTGCATAGAATGCATATCTAGCTCAGGAGCCTGTAATTTGTCGTCGATGCCCTGCTACCTCCTTTGTATACCGGAGTAATATGTGCCAGCTTCCAACCGGAAGGAAGTGTCTCAGTGTCAACCGACGTTTGAAAGCGCATGGAAAAAGGCCCGGAAAGCGCATCGGCAATTTCTCTTAGAAGCTCGGGTGAAATCTCGTTTGGTCCTGGTGGCTTCGATTCGTTCGACGCCTCTAATTCTCTTCGAACAATGCCTTCTGAGAAGAGTTTATCATTTATGCTTGGAGTTGGCAGTTCTTTTTTGGATTGAGGAGGGAACCTCGTCTCTGTTTTCTAGAATAACTGGAAAAATTGTGAAAAATACGAAGTTTTGTCTTTGATATCAGCAATCGCAACGCCACCGGTAGCCTTTATTAAGCGGATTTTGCGTCTGTTCCTCGTACTTCTTCTGAGGTAGCTGTAGAGTAATTTTGGGTTCTCTGTTGTTTTTCGCGGCGCGTCTTTATAATCATGCTTCTCAGTTTGTTTCTTTGTGTCTTGTAGTTGCCTATCTATCCAACTTGTCCACTGCCATAGTATTTTTACCTCAATCAATGCCCCCGCTCATCCTTGGACGGGGATCGTTGATGAGTTGCAGAAGGATATTCTTGAACAACTCCCAGGCATAGTTGGCATTGCCCGTATACAATGAACTCTCGTGGAGACCAGATAAGTCTTCTCTCATCTGATTGAAGTCGCCCCGGAAATGTTGCGTCTTTTTCTATCTGTAATATGCAAAATGGAGAATAACGAATAATCCCACAGAAGCACTACATGGTCACTTCGACCGAGGGTCAGCATGGAAGTGGCCTCGTCTATGCTCTCTGACGTTTTCGTAAAAAATAAATCCAGGAAGTAAGCCTTTGTCTTTCACGTGTCTCGTTGGAAACCTTACACGTTGTGTAAGGAGCGCCCTTAATGTTTTGTGCAGCAAACCGTAGTAAAATTTCGATTTCGGACCTGTCGCTTGAAGGATATTCCGGTTTATTCCTGGTGCGTTGAAATCGCCCATGATCAGGGTGTTGGATCGACTGAAAAATTTATCCAACTGCTCCACTTTTGAGTGTTGCCGATTTGATCTGTCCTAGGCGGTCGGTAGACAGTGAGGATATTGAGACACAGGGAACCAGTAGCCTTGATGGTCAGCCAAATAGCTTCCGTGCTGCGTGCAAACGTGGGGATATTTTTCGACACTGACAGGTCATCCTTAACATACACAACAATGCCATCACGCGGACGATTTTTCCTGTCCCTACAATAAATTTGGAATCCAGCCAAGGCTACCTAACCATCGCTAATATTCCCGGACAGCCAGGTCTCGGTTACTGCTAAAACATCGGGAGACAGCTCGGCAAGGTTTTAGCTCGACAAGTTTCGATATGAGGCTGTAAGCATTTGCATACATGCACCTCCGTTTTGCCAAACCAAATTTCCAGCTGCTTTGTCACTGTCATGGGCATGACTGCGTTATTTCGGACCTCCATTTCACTGGACTCTTCTGTTTCTTGATGGATTCCAGTAATGTCCGTTGCTTTGATCAGAATACTAGGTGTTAAGGGCTTACTTGTGTTGTCGCCTCAAACGGCTGTTTTTACGAAGCTGCCTGTGTTGGCTAGTTAGCTGCCGTCGTTCTTATTATTACTGGCTGGCTCCACTGAAACGGCATATTTGCTGAACTACTTTGCCCTTGAAGAAGACCAGGCCGTGTTCGCCATTCTCCAGTCTCGATTTTAGCTCCAAGACGGGTTCCCGACGTTTTAGTCGTTCCGCTGGATAGTATTCCGGTTGAAAAACTGTTTGTGTTTGTTTCTGAAGTTCGCTTTTTTGGAGAGGATCAACTTGATTAGTTCTTTGTTCTGGTAATAATAATAATTGCATTTAATGCCAGTTTACAGACATTGTCAGGGAAGTGTTAAACACAAATCAGGCCAGCGGGGAAAAAACTCCTGTCAAAACGGATTAAAAATAAAATTGACGGTGATTTTTTATATTTTGGAGGATTCAGGCGAAAAAAACTGCTAACCACAAAATGTCGACCGTCAAGAAGGGCGGGGTTGCACGGCATCGGATATCTTCAGTCGCCAATTCTTTTCACGAAGCTGGGGCTGGTCTAAACAGAAGCGCCGAAGAACAACTGCCGCTGTTGGCTAAAGAAATTGTCTCTGGTGAGACCGGCCATGGAGATCAGAGACTACAAACGCCATCGCGACGGTATAGTCAATCAGAGTATTCAGCACCCAAAATTTGTGGGAGTTTTTCTGAATGCAAAAATCGAATTATAGTTCTCTTAAATAAAGGATAATTGTGCAGAGTTTTCACATTTCTGAGTAGTTAATTCCAAACAGGAATTGCATTTACAGAAAAGAAACGACGATATTTAACGGTACGTGTCAGAGGAACAAATAAAAAGACCTCATGGTGACTGCTACATCGGGGGTGGACAAGATGACTTAAAGCAGTGAGTTGGTTAAAGGTACGATTATACAAAAGCCTAAACAGCAAAAATAGCCGCTTTTGTAATCAACGAAACCATAAAGGATCAAGGCCCGTAAGTCGGCAACGTTCTTGGTACGACAAGTGTCAGTGTTCCGGGGTTAAAACGCTCTTGGCAAAAAGATGTTGGACGGATTCTATTTTCTTGCGCATAGCAGCACACATGATGCCAAATAAAAGCGAACAGTATTCTAGGCCAGATCTAACGTACATGTTATAAAGACACATTCTAATATCGCTGATTTTAATATTTCGGAGGATAAACCCTGTCGTTCTACGTGCTTTGTGGACTATCAGTGTGCAGTACTCTGAAAGACTACGACTCTTGGAGTATGATACGACCAGATCCTTAATAACCCCAGGCACATTTAAGGCGTGACCGTAAATACTTAGTTAAGGTTGGCGGTCGTCACCAACTACCATGACTGGGCACTTATGTCAAGGAAGAGAGAAGCGCCATGCACAGCAACACTGGGCAAAGGCCAGTTGGTCGCTCTTTAGGAGCTCGAGCACGATGTCGCGATCTGCCGGCTTATATCGATATGCAACTTTCAAATCATCGCATACATGACGCAATGCGTCAGAGCTAGGCGTGGGCATCGCTCATCATCCGGCGGCCACCATGCGTATCAGCATCATGAAAATGAAGGATCGACTGGACGTCGGTGAACAGTTGGGCGTAGTCTATCAAATCCCGTGCCAAAACTGACCTTGCCGCTACACAGGCCAGACAGGTCGACGTCTCAGCTCACGAATGCTTGAGCACAAGCGGGCCGTTCAAAGAGGCGACCCACTATCTCAAGTCGCCACTCACACGCTGGAGGAAGGCCATGACTTCGACTTCGCCAACATGCGGATGTTGGCGCGAGCCGCCAACAAGACAGGGCGAGAACTGTTGGAAGCGTGGGTGTCGGACACCAACTCTATCAACAGACACATCGATTGGCCTGCTTGTAAACACTCGCTCCGTCCACGCAGTCAGGTGGCGCAGCTCACATCGTCGCAAAGTACAAACGGCGTCACCACGCCGGGGGACCATCGTGGACTAGGCGGCACAAACCTTACCTAGCCGCAGACGTAGTCATCCCTCCCTCCCCCGCCGCAAGGAACAGCGATATAAATATTCACACTTTGCTGCACTCATGCAGTCTCTGATGGTGAACTCCAGTTCGAGTTCGAAAGCTCAGACAAATAAATCTGCTGTCCCAGTGATCGTGCCTTCGTCTTCTATTAAACCAGAACCTGGGATGCGCATATTCTCTTCCATTCATGATATATACAGCTATATTAGATCAGATCAAACAGTCAACCACTACTCCTATAACGCCACATTCACAAGAACAATATGATACGTGATTCAATATTATTTTGAGAGCTTTGATTGTGACTTGGCATTGAATGTTTCTTGCTCCTGATATATATGCATCTTTTTCACCTCTTAGTCCAGACAACTATGGCAAGCCGCATTAAAAACACGAAGGAAATATGCGACCGCCCCTTTACCGCAGGCCAGATAGGCTGACAACAAGCAACAAGGCACCTTAATTTACTTCTAAAACTCGGAAAGGCAGGTTTGCTTAAAAGGAGGAAAAAACAGACCAGCGGGAAAAAGAGACGGGAGGCTTTGTGTCGTGATTTGAGTGTGCTTCTTCTCTTTGGCGTTTTGAGATGTGGACAAAGGACTATATCCGCACACCGTTCAGGACCCCGTGGATATCGCGCCACCAGAACCACCTTCTTGACCCCCGAGCATCTTCTTTCCTCCGTCTATTCCCAGAGACTTGCCCGCGCCTCAGACGCTCCTTGTTCTCCCGTTTATATACCCCCATCCTCCCGCAATACATTGTTTACGCGTTGGACTTTCTTTGTCTACTCGGTGCATGCCTGCTGTGTTGAGATCTTGTCTGCTTGCCTAATGCCAAAACCCAAGTCCAACCGTTCAGGAAAGGGAAAAACAACCCGTC
This sequence comes from Spirometra erinaceieuropaei, assembly GCA_902702965.1. NCBI lineage: Eukaryota > Metazoa > Platyhelminthes > Cestoda > Diphyllobothriidea > Diphyllobothriidae > Spirometra > Spirometra erinaceieuropaei. The sequence goes on from CACRXP010000649.1 coordinate 132,777, forward strand.
TCCATCTTGCTCCGTCAAACGAGCCGACATTAGTCAGAAACTAGTCCCTCAGTCTGAACCTCAGGACGGTCTGTCAACTACAGTGGTGGTAGCGCAACGACCGTGCTCACAGGCCCCAGAAATGTCTGGAAACAAGACAAGCACATCACGCGCCGTCGAGATACCATTACGACGACACAGAGTCTTTAACGCATGGCTCAGACGAACAAAGTTCTACTCGCGGGAGGTCTCAGAGGCAGACAGACCATGGACATTACTTAGGGCCCTCGCTCTTAAACAGTGAGATAAAGTTCTTGATGCGGGGCTACACGCCAATTCACCCTTCGAGACGCTATGCCAACGCCTGGTTAATTTATTCGGACAAATCCGCTCTTTTGGAAACGAGATAGAACAGTTACATGACCGACGACTAAAACTAGATGAATCCCTGAATCAGCTGGTGGAGGACCTCGAACGCCTCACGACCGTGGCATTCTCTTCGTTGGGAAACGAAGATAAGGAAAATACTGTGCTTTATTATTTTATTAAACCCTACCTTCGTCCGAACTGTCACGCTCACTCTTGCTGCAGCCCCCCCCCCCAACGATATACAAGACGCCATCGCCAGGACCGATCGCTATCTTCGATTTTGCCCTCGGCCTCCCGTTCCCCTCCTCCCGCAGACGCACGCGATCGGTTTGGCCACCCAACAGCCGCGGGACGAGGCACCTAAACCATACACGGCGTTTTACCGTCTTGAACCGCCCGTCCCTCAATCGCCGATGTGAACCTTTCCGCCGTGCCGGGTAGACAAACGTTTCCCCGCAACCACGTCTGCTCCTATCAAAGGAAAACGTGCACTGACTCTATTACTTCGTGCACAATCTCTACTTTATCTGTTGTCCCGTAAGGGCGTTGATTGATACAGGAGCGACGGTATCCCTAGTTAACCCGCGAATCCTACGACCGAGTATCCACCGCCAGCTTAATGAGGCCCCCCAACCAGTGAGATTGACCACGGCAGACGGATAACGTTTAAAGCACAACGGAACCATACTGCTCACTGTTACCCTTCATTATTTCAGAGCCGAACACCCCACTTCACGTGGGACATCATACTCGGGACCGATTTTCTAACTCGTTACGAATGCCACATCGATGTACAAAATAGGAGAGCCGAGTTCCAACAAACCGACGCGGAAGACCCGGCGAAGTTTCCAATCGTAGGCGAAACGGATGCCTGTGCAGCAATCCAGGCGTCAGTGCAGATTCGAATAAACACCCTCCCCGCAGTTTCGAAGATCTTAGAGACATTGATCAAAGATAAGATGATGTGTCACTTAACAGCGAATAGCTTACTGAATGTTGCTCAGCATGGATTCCTCAAAGCTCGATCTTGTGACACCTGTCAACTCTCTTTCTCTGACTATGTTCTCCATTCTAGGGACCATGGTTTTGCTCTTTACACAGTATACTTCGATTTCACTATGGCTTTTGACCGTGTT
>CACRXP010000649.1:146231-169096 GCA_902702965.1 Spirometra erinaceieuropaei
ATTTCGTCAGCCTCGAATTCCAACGTTGAAACAACTATGTCATGGTCTGAGCCCCCCAGTGGGCCTCGGGATGACACTGACGATGGCAAGCAGCCTCTGCAGAAAATTAGGTCAAGTATACTTGAGCCTCGGTAGGGAAAATCGACAACCTGATTCCACATCCCAACATCTACAGCCTCAAGAAAGTCATCGAACTTTCTGCAGCCTGAAGGCGGAGACCAGCGGACTTCAGAGAGATTAAAGTCACCCGCAATCAATTGATACTTAAAGCTTAAGTCGACCGCAGCATGAAATGCCTGTGAGAGTAAACTATCAAAATTGTCATTGGCGTTGGGAGGGCGATAGACGCAGCCAACGAGTAAGGAGAACTTATTTTTTAGTGCAACCTGGAGCCAGCAGCTGCCTTCTACTGCGGAAAAGTGCGGGAGGTCCAACGGCAAAAATGTAAGTGCTTGCTTAACGTAGACGCAGCTGCCCCCACCACGGCTATCTTGGCGATCATTTCGAATGCAATTGTAGGCTAGAAGAGAGAGTTCGGGTCTGCTACTGAGGCTGATGCCCACGTCTCAGTTACTAAAACAATATCAGGACAATGGACGAACACCTGAGTCTGAAGCAAAGGCATCTTATTAAGCAAGGATCTGGCATTTAAAACAAAAAGTTTGAAGGGAAAGGCTGTTAGTTTTTGAGGGAGGTGGGCTACATCGTCCAGTTCTGGGCTGCCCACGGAGCAAACGGTCCGGATGCAACCATCCGGTTCTGCAGAAACTTTTGTGGCATCAAAAAATTCTGACGTGGATAAAAAGGGGTAGCACTTGGGGGAGGGAATGACGGGCAGGTAAACTGGTAACTATTGTTAGCTAACTTATTTTCAGCTGGAAATCCGCGGGGCAGATACTGCAACACATTCCTCCCGGAACGAAACTGAAGATCGGATGAGTTAACTGGTCCAGTATGAACATTAGCATGACGAATACATTGATAAAACGGCCGTGATGGAAACAGGTTAGGGGGTGGGGGACGCATTGTTTCCATTGGAACAAGAGGTCTATTAAACGGTGGGAAAATCGGCATATTCGGCCTAACTGCCTCGATATGAGGGCTGGGGGCAGTTGGGAACACGGTACGTTTTGAGTCGGGGTATTTGAGGCACTGTTCGCCGATTGTGGAGGAAAACATTTTATAATGATGCTGGATTTACCGGGTTTCCGAGTGGCTGAGGCAGTAAATGAATTTGCCTTTGACTTCGACACGTGCTTGGGCTTACTAGGGGTTGCTGGGGGAGTCGATAGAGGCGTGTTTATACCAGGCGTGGTGGTGTGTTTAAAGAGGTCAGCATTAAAACTAGTCGAACTCCCTACGGAATTGACTATGCCGTGACTTGCAGATGCCGCAGATGGTGTTGTAGAGGACACATTCAGACTGACAGTAGGTGTCATTATCTTGGTGTTGGTTTTTGCCGATTTTAGTTTACTCAGTCTTCACTGCAGGGGTGTGAGGTCTGGCGAAACGGAGCAGCGCCATTTACTGCAGAAGTCTCTAGTTATCTCCCTACTCGAAAAGATAAAATCGACTTCTATCATGGAGAAAAGGGTGACTAGTATCGGCGCATTACGGCTAAGCGAGCGAAGTCGCTTAGCTTGTGCGACACTGAAACTCAAGCCACAACTTTGTAGGAACAAATGCGCTCCCTCCGTAGCAGATAAGTGGCTCGGAATGTTTCGTAGTACGAAATTATGCTTGCGTTTAATTCGTTTCGCAGTTTCCGAACTTATTACCCCAATAAGTTTAAAAGCTTCTTCAATTACTTTTTCAGAAGTGCTGTTTATGTCGCCATAAATCAGCTGATCGATTATTTCGCCGGCTGATGGCCTGCTACGACTAGCAGAGGCGTATTTTTGGACGACTGAAGGGTCGAGAGGTTCTACATGTACTAAAGGGATTTGTGAGTTAATTAGATCTACAGGCGGCGAAGAACATATGCTGGCACCTGCTATGTCTTCAGTCACGATTTTAGCACCCAGAGACGGTGGGGAGGCCGCAAGCTTTCGCCTTTTAGCACGTGCTCTGCGGGGCATTACAGACAAAAAAGTTTTTCGTTACAGAAGAAGGATCAAAACGTTTCCAACGTACGGAAAAGCGCGCCGAATAGCAAGTATTACTGTTATTTAACTACAAAAACTAGAGAGCGGTAGTAGAGAAAGGATTCACTACAATGGATTTTTTACAAAATACGACTATTTTGCCAGACTGTCAAACAAAACTGGGAAAAAATTTTACCTTATATTGAAAGGCGACTTTTAAAAGGGACTCAAGTACAAAACAGGCATTAATTACTTAAGAATATCCAGATAAATGCAGAGCTTCACTTATCTTTGAAATTGAGCTGCGCGCCTTGACCTTGACCTGTATGTTGGGATGTGGATGTGGATCTGGTGTGCTGAGATTTTGTCTGTTCGCCTGATGCCAAAACCTAAGTCTAACCGTTCAGGAAAGGAGAAACCGAACCGGTCTCCATCTTGCTCCGTCAAAAGAGCTGACATTAGCCAGGAACTAGTCCCTCAGTCGGGACCCCAGGACGGTCTGTCTACTACATACCCACCTCGAAAAGATTTTGAAGGTCAGGCCGATGTCAAATTTCCTCAATTTCCCTGAAGGACATATTATTCATGCCCCCAAAAACTACAAAACTGCACAATTCAAGTTTTATTTTGTACATATCGTTCTTTTTTAAAACTTTTGCGATCATTTTTCCTTGGAACTCAGGTTTTTTAACTTGAAACATATTCTGAATTCGCGCTCTATTGGCCAAACAGACACCCAAAACCAATGAAGTCTGAGTGCAGTCGAAATGGATGAGTTTATTTTAGGTTTTTACCTGAGTTCAAAGGAGACTAACAGTGCCCAAGGGGCGCTAAAATAAACCTATTCTATTGAAGTCACCCGCAATCAATTGATACTTAAAGCTTTAGTTGGCCGCAGCATGAAATGCCACTGAGAGTAAACAATCAAATTTGTCCTTGGCGTTCGAAGTGCGATAGACACAGTCAACGAGTAAGGAGAACTTACTTCGCAGTGCAACCTGGAGCCAGCAGCTGCCTTTTACCGCGAAAAAAATGCAGGAGGTCCAGCGGCCAAAATGTAAGTGTTTGCTTAGCGTAGACGCAACTGCCCCCATCACGGCTTTTTTGACGATCATTTCAAATGCATGTATAACCTAGAAGGGAGAGTTCATAGTCAGCTAGGGAAGCTGGTGTCAATGTCCCAGTTACTAAAACAATATCTGGACAATGGACGAACACGAGAGTCTGAAGCAAAGGCATCCTATTTAACAGGGATCTGGCATTTAGAACAAAACGTTTGAGGGAAAAGACTGTTTCCGAGTGAGGTGGGCTACGTCGTCTGGTGCTTAACTGCCCACGGAACACACGGTCCGGATGTACCCGTCTGGTTCTGCAAAGAATTTTGTGACATCAAAAGATTCTGACGTGGATAAAAAGGGGTAGAATATGGGGAAGGAAATGACGGGCAGGGGAACTGGTAACGATTGTTAGCTAACTCATATTCAGCTGGTAATCCACGGGCCAGATACTGCAACGTATTCATGCCGGAACGAAAATTAGGAGAGGATGAGTTAACTGACCCAGTTTGGACATTAGCTTCAGGAATGCATTGGTAAAACGGCCGCGGAGGAAACATGTTAGGAGGTGGGAAACGCATTGCTTCCGTTGGAGAAAAAGTTCTATTAAAAAGCGGGAATTTCGGCATATTCGGCCTAACCGCCTCGATATGAGGGCTGGGGCCGTGGTGTTTGAGGCAGTGGTAGGCGATTGTGGAGAAAAAGGTTTCATAATGGTGCTGAATTTACTAGGTGTCCGAGTGGCTGAGATGGCATTTGGATTCGCCCTTGACTCGGGCCGATGCCTAAGCTTGCTAGGGGTTGCTGGGGGAGTCGGTAGGGACGTGTTTATACCAGGCGTGTTGTTGCTTCTAAAGATCTCAGCATGAAGTGTAGTCGAATTCCCTACGGGATTGACTATGCCGTGACGTACAAAGGCCGCAGATGATGATGATGATGATGATGATGATGATGATGATGATGATGATGATGATGATGATGATGATGATGATGATGATGATGATGATGATGATGATGATGATGATGATGATGATGATGATGATGATGATGATGATGATGATGATGATGATGATGATGATGATGAAGCAGACTTATTCAAACTGACAATAAATGCCATTATGTCGGTGTTGGTTTTTGACAATTCCAATCTGTTCAGTCTTTGCCGCAATGGTGTGAGGTCCGGCGAGAAGGATCGGCGCCAGTATAATTCGAGAGGACGAGGCGTTAGTGCTGCTGTTCCCTCTTCACTCCGTTTTCCTACCCGGAATGCTTTCAGGGCTTCTATTTCCATGTCTGCCTCGAGTAATTGGTTTAACTGACCATGAAAAGAAGCAAGATCCTCCGAGATACGATCTTCAGGTCTGACTGCATTTGATCCACACAAGTCCTGAACAACCAGACACAATTGGCGGTCTCGGCACTCTTCATTTTGTCTTTCCGGTGAATTCTCTGCATGGGGACGAGGACAATTTATGGAGTCCTCGCTTAGACCCACACTTTTGCTGTCGGCGGAATGCCCCGAGGAACCCATCGGGATTGGTTGTCACTTCAGACTCCTGTTATGGCGTTTCGCCACCCCACCCCCCTACCCAGGAGTTCCTGTCTTCGTAACCAAATGTTCGCCCTATAGGACACATGGGGTGCTTGGGAGAACAAGAGAGCAACGGTAGACAGGGTGACCTAGTTATATCGCTCATTGGCAAAAAAAGAAATCCTGTCGCTTTCAGCAAGAGGAGTAGGCGAGATGGCCCCCGCGACAGGTAATAGTTATGTAGCATCGCTTAGATCGTCTTTCGTGGAAATAGAGTCCGCCATTATCGGTGGTTTCGTTTTCATTGTCTTGCGGCTACTGGTACCTGCGCCTCTGCCGGCTGAATTGCTACCCGTGTTTGGAGATGCTCCCGAGACGATATTTATCGCGCGTTTTTCGTTTTGCTCCTCGTCTTCTGGATGTTAACACTGGCAACCTTCTGGTCATCAAAGTTCTGCTGCACGAGCGTCCTTAAGTTAGCAAGCTCCTTTTCAAGCTGTCTTGCTTTGATTTGGATATATGCGCACCCACTGCAAGACTTGTCCTCGTACGTCGCGCCTTTCGCGGTAATTGCTCCAGTAACACGCTTTGCTGATCGTTGACTGGAAGCGCAGATAGAGCGAGCTTAGATTCTGTATGCGAGAGACATCTCATCAAGCTGTCTTCTAATGAGCTGCCGGCGCTGGCCGTACTATTATAGTTAAATTACTGAGACCGCACGGACTTTGGAATGCGAGAATAGGTATATTTTTCGCTTCTGATGTTATAACGAACCCTTTGGATTGTGTATGAAGAATCGAAGTAGGTATTCAAAACTCAATGAATGAAAAAATACCTAAAAACTGATGTGTTGTATGAAGTTTAATCAGAAACGACTCAGCCGTTTGCAGATCTCTAAGGTCTTTATTAACGTCAGATCTGGAAGGGTTTTTGGCCATTGTTTTGCTTGGGTGTTAATAACCGCGAGTTGGCTGTGTAGTTAGTTAAACTGCGCCGATAAAAGAATTGTACTTCGTTTTCTTACGAATTTCGACACGTGAAAAAAGTATGCTCAGACAAGCTTAGCTTTTCCACCTTAGGAAGTTTTCTTTTCACGAGTACGAAGAGGCCGTCCGATTCTGTCGTTCTTTCTTCAATCATAAGTCCATTTTGGCTTATTTTCTTCTTTAGATGAGATCTCAGTTGCCTGTGCACGATGTGATTATTACTGTCAGTAGCCTACTTCGTCCCTTTGCGAGAGACGGTGGTCGTCTGTTCTCTGCTCTTCTGAGGCGATTTAAGATCTCACCTTATCATTTTCTCCGCGGTTGCTTCCGAGGTTTCCGTCTGTGTGGTATTCTTTCCAATTCAGAATTCCTTTACCTTCTTCTATGGAGGAGATCGGATAGTTAAGAACCCATATCAAAATGTTCTTGCAGTCATGCAATTTATTTAGTGTAGTATCATTGTGTGAGCAGCTCGGTGAATATAAAATCCATTACGGTCGTTGTTGCAAGCTGATGCATCCAGCCAGCGAAGGGTAATCTGATCACGGACAACAGGAGTTGGAGGACCGGCAGTGTTATTAGGGGAACTCGTACTTGCGGAGATTATTTCTAGGGCTTACGGTCCACTTCATTTTGCGTGATACTCGCACTCATTTCTGCCTGCCTTGCGCATATCTTCCATCCGTAAGAATAAGATTTTAAGCTCCCATAAGCGTATAGGGAGTTAAATAAAACAAATGCTTGCAAAATGAGGAAAACTCATCATAACAAGCCTAGCCTAGGGAGTGCTACGTGACATGCCTATATCATCCCGGAAAAACCACTTACTAATCTTAGTTCACATAGAACGCCAACCAGTATATTTCTATTGCTCAGGAAATGGGGCAGTTTTCATATAAAAACGTAGAACAGGGTTTTGTAAATGTGCTCGGTTTGTCTCCCACGGTAGACAAGCGTCACAGAAAACCAAGCGCCCTCTGGGTTTAACGTGACATTTTTATATTAGGCGCATCCAGTATTTAAATCTTTGCGATATATACATATAAATATGAGACCCCAACTGCTAATCCATGTTTGGCCATGTAGAATATCACGGATTCAGCACCTCCCCCACAGAGTGAACCATGTGTGAAACTCTCAACACCCCCCCTAACGTCCGCCACCTATCCGAACGCGTTCTTCACCCCCACACATAAGCGCCTGTCTTGTCGATGTAACCTCGATGTCCCCCAAGCTCCCCAGTGAGATTACCTCCCTCACGCTTTCCATTTCGTCTGACGATGGGTTGGTGTAACCGACTTGAAAATTCACGAGTATACCTCGATTGTCCGACGAGCCTTCTCCCTTTATTATATCGCCTCGGAATGCATACTACCTCCGTTATTCATATATACCCTACTGAGATGGCATTCTGTCGTCCTCTGTATCATACCGCCAGAAGATAAAAGAATGAGAAAGTCCCCATAAGCTCCTTATCAAATCAATATTTAGGCGCGAAAACTTTGGCAGCACATATACAAGATTAAAGAAGAGGTTGAGCTCGAAACCTCTGGATTAGAAGATGTCACACCAAATGAATACGTCGGCTTAAATTCATCCGGACCTATAACACAGGAAATGCTTATGGCCTTGCAACGCCAGAGGGTAAAATAACGGGAGAATTGCTAAAACATCACAAAACCTGGAGATCTGAAAATTAATATTTGTCAACTTTGCGCGTCAAAGGACTGCAAAAGTCTTCCAGCCACGACGTAAACCTGAAAATTTAGTCAAATTTCTGTCCATGGCGTATATCGATATTTCTAAATAAGGTAACTCGTTTCGGTAACCAGTGCCATATTATTATTATTGTTCATTTGACCTACTTGTGGAAAACTCGATGGTCTCGGCGAGATTCAAACCCCTAAAAGGTAGGGCAAAGCTTGGAAACTGCCAAGGCGCACTCGAGCCTTGGCCTTGCTGACGTGGGTTCAAATTCCATTGGAATCGTCGGTTTTTTTCACAAGTGGGTAAAACGAACCATCGAAATTCGTCAAAAACACTGTGCCCTGACAGCTTCCAGAGTACACAGTCCGACCGGGTTTATCCTCCGAAACATTAAACTCAGCGATATTAGAATGCGTCTTTATAACATGTACGTTAGACCTCGCCTGAAATACTGTTCGTCTTTATTTAGCATCATGCGTGCTGCTATGTGCAAGAAAAGAGAATCCGTCCAACATTTTTTTGCCAAGGGAGTTTTAATCTCGGAACGCCATAATTCGACTTACCAAGAACGTTGTGGATTTTCAAGCTCTGATGCCGTGTGGTTACGTCGATTGCATACAGGGCTATTTTTTGTTATTTAAGCTTAGAAACATTCGCACTTTTAACCCGCATACTAATTTTAAACATCTTGACTACCCCGCGACGTTTTTTTTATTTCTTCCTCTGGCACGTACCGTTAAGCATCGTCCGTCCTTTTCTGTGAATACAACTGCAATTCGGAGCAAGTTACCCAGGAATGTGAAAATGATGCAAAATTATTCTTTGTTTAAGAGAACTATTACTCGTTTTTGCATTCAGGAAAACTGCCACAAGTTTTGGATGCTGAATCCACCAATTTAATCTACCGTAGTGATGGATCTCGTGGTTTCTGGTCCCCCTGTCCAGTCTCATCCCGCGAGAATTGGTGCTGGCTCTATTGCCCGCAACACTAAGGACGATTTCTTCAGCCGACAACGAGCAACTGTCTTTCAACGCTTCTATTTGGTCGAGTCCAAATTTCGTGGAAAGGAATAGAACCTGAAATTATCCGATGCAGCTTTATCCACCCCTTTCTGTACAGACGTCATTTCCCGGGCAACAGTTTTTTTTTCTTCTAAACCATTCAAACTAGACAAAAACACCATCCTCTCTATTTACTCCTAGGAGATTTTTTCACTGTTAGCCCAATCCATGGTCTGCCTTTCTTTGACTCTACCTGTAAACTGCTATTAAATACAATAATTAGTATTATTATGAACCTAACCCCAACCTCAGCCCTAACCATAACTCTAATCCTAACCCTAACCCAAATTCTACCCTTCTCTAGAGTTTTGGGGCAAGACCACTTATAATAAACAGGGGGTTTATACTTCCGGGCCCAATCAAAGTAACCTCCTATTGGACTTCGTTTAACTGGCCACGTCATTTAAATTAGAACAAATATGAAACGAATAAATGTCACAGTTACCAAACGAATAAAGCGTTTTTGACCAAAAATAAGCAAAAAATTGTCGTATTTAGCACCCACACGGGTACTCTCATGGCAAGTACGCCGTCTGGGAGAGCCTATGTTGTCACGAGTTAGCACCATATATCCTCCTCTCAAGTGGACTATACTCCTAAGCTGGTGACTGTAAAGACACTGACTGAGGAAACTGGCTGTTTCAAACACCAACACATTGCTACCTTTGTCTACTTTTTAAGAAATCCGCTACTCTTTCTCCAGTAGTAGAGTCTTTGGTTGGGAAACAAGCATCGCTTGCAGTGTACGTCAACGGCCAGATCTTGTGCGGTTAAAATAAGATTAACCCTGTTATCAGAAAAAACAGGAGTAACATAGGGAGTTGTTATTATTCTAGGGATAGTTTGTGGCGAATCAGTCTGTGGTTTGTATGCGTCTCACAGCTGATGCTTCTACTGGCATTCTGGATAAAATTAAACAAGAGCCGCCACATTTAGCTTTGGAGGTTGAGGTTTAAGTTGGCTAAAATTTGTACTATAGAGTTTGAGAACTGCGCTGCGCTTCTTAGAATGGGACGTTTTTTTAAGATTGGTATTTTTGAAAGGAGTTCCAGTGAGGAAGTATGGTCGGAAAGTCGCTTTTCCGTCTAGTCGTACAGAGCCAGAATCCATCCGTGGGCACTTCAAAGTGTTGAATGGCATTCATCACACGTAACCTCCGTCGTGTGCACTATCCGCACTCGACTACTGACGAAGATCAGACTGGTTCACGACCCGCGTTTATCCTGACTGCGCTGAATCCGCGCAAGATCATAACTACTACCGTACGTGCACATGTGGTGGTGCGCCTTGGACGCAGGCCTCCAAACCACGTCAAACAGTGCACACAATCCCATCGCCAGCCGGTTGTCAAACTCAGGCAGTCGACTGGTGCATTGGGAAGGGAAAAGAGAGTGAAGGCGGCCTTAGAGGGTCCACGATCATCATCATCATCACCATCATCATCATCATCATCATCATCATCATCATCATCATCATCATCATCATCATCATCATCATCATCATCATCATCATCATCATCATCATCATCATCATCATCATCATCATCATCATCATCATCATCATCATCATCGTCATCATCGTCATCGTCATCATCATCATCACAACCTGATGAGACCAAAGGACCCACTGCCACGGCAAAAACCATCTGGAGTCGTTTACCGGATCTGGTGCAGTTGCGGACAAAGCAACTACGTCAGAGAAACTGGAAGGCTGCTCCGAACGCGAATTGCCGAACACGCGGCAGCGGTACGGAGGAATGACGCCAACTCTCAGGTCGCGCCCCATTCAACGAGACCCGGCCACATATTCAAGTTTGATGAGGCCGCAATTCTCGCGAGAGGGGATAATCGCGTGAGCCGCAAGTTGCTAGAGTCATGGTTCACGGGACCTCAGTCTATCAGCAAGTGCAAAGACATCCCTACGCCATATTCCGTGCTAAGGCATAGGCTGGCCATGGTACTTGACCACTGGGGGAGCGCGCAAGCCGGTGAACCAGATGGCCGAGCAATCATCACGCCAGCATCCAACATGGGTGATGACATTTCGGCAATTAACAACTTGCATGCCGGCCATTAAGCAGTTATCGCACCAGCGGGCTACAATCCTTGATGAAGCGGAGCGTGGTTAATTGCTATAGGTATGCGGTGGCATCGCGACTGCATCCTATAAATACTGTAACTTCCTGTGCACGAATCACCCTTTTCTGCTGCTGCCTCTGATGGTGGGTTCAAGTGAGAATCCGAAACGTTAGGCGAGTAAAGCCCTTGTTCCAGCGATCGCTTCTTCTTCTTCTTCTGATCGACTAATTCCTGGAACACGCATATTCGGTTGTACAGTGCACACAGTCCCATCACCAGCAGGTTGTGAAACTCAGGGAGTCGACGGGTGCAATGGGGAGGGGAAAAGAGAGTGAAGACGGCATTAGAGGGTCCACCACCACCACCGCCGCCGCTGCCACCACCATTACTACCACAGCCATCACCATCATCGCCATCATTGTCGTCGTCATTTCCATCACCGCCGCCGCCGCCGCCGCCACCGCCACCACAACCATCGTAGTCGTCGTCGTCATCATCATCACCACCATCACTGCTCGCCGTCACAAATCTGTCGCGCTCGAATCTATCGCTATATGATAAAAGTCGTGGCTTGGAAGATCGTCAACTACCGGGACAATTTGGTCCTTCTCAGGGCTGCAGTGGTTAGTTTTTAATGTGACTTTCATGACACTCTCACGCTTGTGATATCCGAGCCGTTTTTACAGCGGCCTGGTACATGCATTGAAGGCCAGGTCGTATGTAGCACGCGTAATTCGACTGTTTAAATTCACCAGTCACTGAACACACTCCCGGCCGTTCTGTCTCTGCCTTACCACTAGAGTCAGCTGGGTGAAGGAGAGGGAGTGCAATAGATGCTGCGCAAGTCTGCCCCCAATGCGAAATAATGCCCTCAGCTGCTTCCACTCCGTGAGAAGCAGACTGCAATTGTTGTCACCTGAGAAGATCGAACGGTGACACTCCACCACGCCACCCCCTTCCCCAACTGGACGAACACCCAAACCTGTAACAGTTTTGGGAAACAATAAAGCACAATCATTCGATGCCACCCATAAAAACTCATGTTAAAAAGACCTTGTGTTTGGTCATATACGGTGGCATCTGGGGAAAAGAAAGCCTTTATTCATCCAAATGCAGGGCTTTAAGGCCGCAACTCAAACAACAGAGTCCTATAATTGTCCTGAACAAAGGCAAAGGCAACAACTTAACCACCCAGCTTTTGGAGGGTAAACGGCCCTCTCTTCCTAGATGTCATTTGCCCGGACCCGCGTGGAGCGTTTCCAACTCAGTTTTTATACCATGGAAAAATTTATTGCAGGCAATTACGCCTCAAATACGCAGGCTCTGTTCACAGGAGTTCCTAAACCAGATTAAAGGTGTGTTTTCCCTCCGTGGCAGAACAAATAATGAGTTCGTGGAGCGGCTTCCTTCTAGCCCTCAAAATGTTCTCAGAACTCTGTACCCAAGTGATTGATCCAGGCAATACTGTGACACAGAAGTCTTTCTATGCCGCCCATAACTACTTACAGGCGACTGAGAAATAACTGAAAAGTATAATGAGCAGGGATAAAAGGGTTTGAGTCGTCTTAGAGGAATTTGAAAAATAATATATTGACTGGTGATCAATTTTGATTTGGAGTGAAATACAACTTCTTGAAAGTCTCACAAAGTGGACAAGTCTACGTCTTTTGGTGTAATGGCTGCATTTGGCCAGAACGGTAAATGGGATATAGCGATTCACATCAGGTAAATCTCTCGTGCTTCCAACGGCCTTTTCTTGTAGATATGAGGCCATGAGTGCGGCTACAATTAGTTTCATCTTTAGGGCAACATTTCTACTAATGCGACAGAAGACGTTTTTAACGTTTAGTCAGCGGCGTTTACTTCACTAAATACAAAACAACTGTAGGCGGTAGCAGGGCCTGATAAATTTCCACCGAGAGTGACTCAACAGCGATGAGTTTGCCTGCTTTGGTTTTACTAATTAGACTACATACATTTAATGACTGACAAACGTTTTGGGCGTCCATGTTATCTGTAGAGTCAATCAATTCAAGAGTTTTGCAGTTTCCACCCCTGCCTAGGCAGGAGCTCCTCCTCCCCCTCGTCGTCGTCGTCGTCGTCGTCGTCGTCCTCCTCCTCCTCCTCCTCCTCGTCTGATGCGTGTGCAGTATAATGTTGGTTGCAGTAACTCTGGCAGAATCGTACTCCTCGTAAGGGACGTTAAAATACTGGCTTTCATTGACTAAATTTTGAATGGAAGAGTAATTTACCATGAAAGCTGAACGTCCAGTATACAGAGACCGTTAGGCGGATACTCACGCAGACTGACTCAGCAGAGGTGGAGGAGCAGTTTTAGGCGATGTCGAACCGATTGACGAATTGAGAGCGAGGAAACATTGTAGACGACAAACGAATGAAAGTAAACATTGATGGTATGAGCTAACTTATGTTTATGTGGTCTGAAGTGATCACAACGACCGCGTGATGATAACAAGAGTAGAAATCGCACAAATTAACCGAAAAATACCTGATGATTGTTAATTGAAATTGAAGAGGCCAACAAGTAGACTAAAAAGATGTACAGCAAATTATTTAAAGAGTAGTTGGAGAAAACTGGTCGATCACCAAGATAATTTGTTTATTTTTCTGAACTTTCGAACCAGTGAAGGAGCCCATCGTCAGAGATAAAAACGGCAGAACCAAAGCGGCGGTTATAGGGAGCGTTATTCAAACAAACAATAGCGTCGCAGGTTTTCAGGCGACTGCGCAGGGCTCGTTACACTAGCTCCTAATGATACATCCATTAACTGCGTTCTATTTCGAGGCCCATGATTCAAGCAATTCTTGACTTGTCTTGCTTCTGACGTCTGCGATTATTTTTGTAGCTGCAAAGTTAGGTTCATGGCCCATTTCGATTGTGTGGGCAGTTACTTGTGGTAATTCGTCACCCAATCGCACTGCCAGCTTGTGTCCGGGCAAGTGAGATCCAGGCATACGTCCAGTCTGACCTGTGTACTTACAAGAGTGGTTTATGCACGGAATACACCGCACTTGACTACTCACTGATTCTTATCATCCTTCTGCGTGAGGTAGCTTTCGGCTGGTGCGTAATTCCAGTAGCAATGCCTCTGCCGCCTCTGATGTGCCCCTAGTGGCCGGTAGAAAATGCCAGACCATCGATGGAGTTTCCACGCCTGTCATCGCGTGCTTTTTTGCGGCTGCGGCGGTGGGTCTGGACCCCGTTTGAAGAGTGCTAACGCACAGCCATGTTTGTGAGTCGCCAGATTAGAACTCAGCCAATCGATGCATCGACTTGGCGCCCGCATACAGAGCCCTCCGCACTTAGGGCCAGTACAGCTACGTAACAGATCAGAGAGAGTTTGCAAGGGGTGGAATTATTATTTCGCTTGCTATGGACAGTTCATAAAGGCCTCGCTGGTGTAGGGGGCACAGACGAAACGAGAAAGAAGCACAGGTAACAATGTGCTGCAATTATCCTCCGGCAATGGAATCTTTGGATAGTTACCTTCTGGCCACGACAACCTCAGCCCCTGTGCGAGATGCTTTGCTAGCAGAAGACTGGATTATGGGCAAGTAAGCGCAGCCACAAGGACTTGTGATAGTTCTGATATTCTCCAAGGACTACCTGAAAGGGTTTATTTGCATTTAGACGGTGGCCAATGTCTAGTAGGTGGGCGAGGCCCGAACTGTCAGCCGTTTTCGATCCACCTTTTCCTAGCCATGCTGGCAGATGTTCTCTCATATTTTTCTTTAAAAAATAAGCTTTTTTCTTTCTTTGAGGAGTTAATGCGCAAACTTGGAGTAAATCGTGTAGAATAAACAGTTTCGGATTCAGTTTGAAAGCTGACATGAATAGCTGAGCCGAACCCCACCAGCGATAACCGTGTAATATTTCCCGTCTCCCAACGGACAGTCAGTAGTATGCATATGCTGCGTAATTCATCACATTGAAAGTACAGGTACAAGGTAGGAATACAGACGGCGACTTTCTGCTGCTGAATGACACAGATCCGAGGGTTTCGTTCATTGCCGACTCGCAGCCACCAAAATAGTCGCCCACGCAGACCGAGAAGTGATTGAGGCCTGGGCCTCGGATGAGAACTCGGTCAATCGATTTATCGATCTGGCGCCGGCGTACAGAGACCTGCGTAGTCACCTTCAGTCTTGCGTCGTCGATCAATGATTGGCCTACATGCCTTATAACTGTCGTTTGTTCTGTTGCTGCTGCTACCTCTAACGATGGACTCCTGCACGAGTCTGAAAGCTCAGGGCAATAAACGAAGTGTTCCAGTGCTCGAATCTTCTTCTTCACTTATGCATACACCTGGAACTCGAAATTTCGCCTTCGTTGCTGATCCCCTCCGCGTTCCCCAAGTGGTTTCTGGAAGATACTACAATTTTGAAATTTCAACTCTCTAATCTCCTCAGAACTTAGTGTGCAAACTTGAACTTTATCCCTCAAGGGAAAGTTTTTCAGTCCAAGTCCGAAAGTTGGTATGAATATTAGGACTGAAAGTTACCAGTTTCATCGGAACAAACAACATAGCATTCAAGAGCTGCCAGTACTTTTTAATAAAATCCTTCCCGCTTGACTGGTGCTCCAGTCTGGGGAGTGGGAGACTAATGAAGGGATTTCTACCCGTTGCATTAGTATGCAGTTGTAACTTTCCATGTATTCTAGTCTCATTGCTGAGTTCGCAGGGAAGAGCAGCCGGATTTCGCCATCAAAGAAAGCCTGAGTCAATCGTCTCTTTACTGATTCCCTGGGGCATTGCCTTGAAAGAGCATTTTAACGCTGCATTTTGACGCTGACGATGTGGTTGTTGGCTACCCCCTCAAGTCAGACACATCTCCAGTCTCTAAAGGATGGCCTTGACTATGTCTCAGTATGGTCACAGGAAAATGGCCTCCTAATGAACAACCAAAATCAGTTCAGTGTATTTTCATTTTCCCTCCACATTGAGTCCTTCTCACTAAAGTTCGTCAAATTCTTTTCACATTCGCCGTCTACACTCCTACCACACACCTCAGCCCTTATTCTGACGATTCATAGTTGCCCGTATTCTACCTCATATTCTTTTTTTGTCTTCCTGTCATTAGTCCCGCTTTGATGACGTTGCCCATCCCCTACATTCTGAACTAGTTTCTGTGAAGTCTTCCCGCCCTATATGCCGTGGCTTTTAACTTGTCTCTTGGCATACCAACATTCTGTATTGCCATTCCTGGCGCGCTATCTTACGCGTGAAGAGACAGAAATACAGAAGCTAGGACTCGAACTGCCCCCATAATGGTCGTTCATTTTGTGTGAGACATTTTGACTCTTGTGGTATTAACTCATTTTCTGTCCACAGTGAATGGAGCCCATTTTTGATGAGGATTTTAAATATATGATTTCAAAATAAAGCGAATACCTCTCTTTCCTCATTACAGTGACGATCTGCCCTGTTCCTTTTTCATCTTATCTGGACATGCTGACCACCTGCACCTTCTTCTGCCTGTCATGACACCGGGCCCAAGTAGGGGAAGAGAAGATGGTGCGGAAGATGCTGAACAAGTCCACTGTAATCCATGAACTAATTCACGCACAAGTCATCGTCCCTGCCCCTACCCTGTTCTGAGAGGGCGGTGAACAACGTTGGTAACAGCGGTCAAAATGCCATCTGGATATGGGTGGCGAAAATGCGAATATTTCCGTCTGGAGGTCCGCCAGAGTGGCTGCGCACGGCGATATGTCCACCACCCCCTTATTACAGGTAGTGTTGTCCTAAAATCCAAGGGGCCTAGGGTTAGGGTCAGTGCCAGAGTTACGGTTGGGCATAGAGTTGAGAAGGTTCGGGTTAGGGTTATGAGAGTTGGAGATGGGTTGAAGGTCGGATCTTATTTCGTAGCCGTACCTGTAGTAGACAAGCCGAAGCTGACTGTCATACGGGACCAGTGGTAATAGAGGGTTTAACCCTAACTCATAACCCCCAACCCTAACCCCAACCCCTAGCCTTAACTCCTAAACCCAAGCCCTAACCCTAACATTAACCTCTAACCCCTAACCCCAACCATAACCCCTAACCCTGACCCCTAATGCCTAACCCTAACTCCTAACAGGTACGACTAAAAAAATAAGAGTTGGGAGGGTTCGGGTTCGGGTTAGGATTATGAGAGTTGGAGATGGGCTGAAGGTCGGATCTTATTTCGTAGACGTACCTGTAGTAGACAAGCCCAAGCTGACTGTCATATAGGACCAGTGGTGATAGGGGGTTTAACCCTAACCCATAATCCCCAAACCCAACCCCTAACCACTAACCCTAACATTAACCTCTAACCATAACCTCTCACCCTGCCCCCTAACGCCTAACCCTAACCCCTAACAGATACGGCTACAAAATGAGATCTTGCTGGGTTAAAGATTAATGTTAGGGTTAATGTCGAGGCTAGGGGTGAGATTAAAATTAGGAGACGAGAATAGGTACCTTCTGGAATTTTGTGCAATGTCACCTGCAGTACCGGGGTTCCACATTCCTGTGTCCGATCCTCAAATTTGCCTTTTTTGTGACATCCAATGCGCCTTCAGATTCGGGTTATCCTCAGCGGGAAGGAGGTTTTGAGATTTGTTCGGAGAAGACGGATTCTGCTTCTGGTGAAGCTACTGTGACGAAATTGGGGTTACTGGAGTCCTAGATGATATTTCAGAGAACTCTTGAAGGACTTGGCAGCGACTAATCCACAACGTTCAGACTGGAGTACTCATGAAAGGTAAGCGAATTTTCAGCTATTTGTTCGTAATTTTTGTTCAGTATGACGATTTTTTGGGCCATTGTAAATGATCGTGCCTGGGAGTTAGCCATCTCGTTTTCCTACAAGTTCAGTGTGCTTATTGGTCAAAATGAGGTTGCCTGTGTAAGCCGTCGAGGTGTTTATAAACGCCTTTAAACCCTAAAAATATGATTTACAAATATAGGATATAGAGAGCAATTCAAGACCTACAAACAACAATTACCCGTAGCTTTCTATAATACTCCAGACTCATGTAGGTGCTGACGCACAGATCAAAAGCGGAACTCTCGCCGACGTTCCCCGTTAATATACAACTGTGTAATTATTTGCCGTACTGACAACACAGGTATTAGCTAAAAGCCCAGACACGCGCGTTTCGCCGATCTTGTGCCGCTGCCTGACGCAGCTGCAAGGGATTCGACTCATCAGCGGCCCCCCCGCCTTCTCCGTGTGTTTTCTGGTATATAAACCCCAGTTTCCTCTGCCTCCTTTAATTTCCGAGTAAATTAATGCTCGGACTTGGAGTAAATCCATTAGAACAGATCTTTTTAGACATGGCCCGAAATTTCTTAAGAATATTTCAGCTGAAATCCATCAGCAACTGCGAAATAACCGTCTGATATTCACAAACCGCCGAAGGTATTTTCCGAAGGATGTGCTCCAAGTTCACACCTTAATTTCCTCGGAAATTAAACAAGGCAGAGTGAAACTGGAGTTCATATACCAGAAAACACACGGGGAAAGCTGGGGGACCCACTGACGAGCCGAACCCCTCGCAGCTGCGTCAGGCAGCGGCACAAGATCGGCGAAACACGCGTGTTTGGGCTTTTAGCTAATACCTGTGTTGTTAGTACGGTAAATTATTGCACAATGCTATACTACTGGCTGCCTGTTGGCGGTTTGTGAATATTAAGCGGTTATTCCGCAGTAGCTGATGGATTTCAGCTCAAATATTCATATCAAATTTCGGACCTTGCCTGAAAAGGCCTGTATCGAAAGAGTTACTCCAAGTTCGCGCATCAATTTCCTCGGAAATTAATCAAGGCAAGTTGAAACTGGAGTTCATATACCAGAAAACACACGGGCAAAGCTGGGGGACCCACTGACGAGCCGAACCCCTCGCAGCTGCGTCAGGCAGCGGCACAAGATCGCGAAACACGCGTGTCTGGGCTTTTAGCTAATACACGTGTTTTCAGTGAGGTAAATAATTAGACAATCTTTCTCCGTTAATTTCGCCAACTGACAATCAGACTGCCTCGGGTCACCCCACTGAAAAATCTAATTTTCTTTCCAATGCAAATTACGGGTCTAGGGCTCACGCATAGGGTAGCTTGGTGAAGAACGGTCAGCAATCGAAGTGTCTACCGATAAGCGCAGCGGAGACTGGATTTGTTCTTAATTCCTCTACTGCCGTCAGCCGGACGTGCCCTGGGCCCGTGGCTTGATTGTCTTCCCGACCCGACGGTAGGATGCTGTCCATTGACGATGGAAAATAAGATAGCGCGGGGTCTAATTGATCTGTCGCTATTTTTCCCGACAAACGAGTGTGTTCAGTTTTTGCCATAAGACTTCTACTGGGTAGTCGGAAGGTCTGTCGTGTTTAATTGGAGGATGGTCACGGCGGCTGGAGCGGAAACATTCACTGGAGCGTGCGAGGGATCGCCAACTAGGGTTTGAGGGGATGTCAGACTGTATAATATAACATGATTCGTTCCTAGGGGCTAGGACTTTGCAACCCAGTCTGGATTGCCATAAGCGGAGTCGTTAGCAGATCCGACTACTGCAAGGGGTACGCACTCCCAGACACAGGTTTGCGGTCTGTGCAAGCAAACATTATGTGCTAAGCCAGTCGTTCTCAAGCATACGAGCTTTCCACATCACAGACGGTAATGAATTAAATAATGAAAAGGAAAGGGAGATCGCTGAGATAACTTTGTCCGCTGATGCCGTCCAGCCTGCGTCTGCACTCACCTCCGGTAAGTGAGGGAAGAGAAAGAGGGAAAGCGCGATAGACGTTGCGCAAGCCCGCCTCTCCGGTGCTGTGTCTACTCCACTAGTCAAACGGTGGACATCCTTGTCCGCGACTGTCGGACTGTGGAATATCCTCAGGAACCTCAGTGACGCGGTAGACTTTAGTTAGCCGTCTTCAAGGTGAAAGTCAATGATGAACGAAAATGACGCATAGGACGGTCCCACAGAAAAGTAAAGGTTAATCAAAATGTCTTCTGCTTATTAAATGTAAACTGGGGAATTTGCAGTAGAAGTACTTGCATTTTCGAATGTTGGTGGTGGTTGTGGTGGTGCAAGTGGTTGTGACGGTGTTTTTGGCTGGTCGGTTGCATTGCGCTCCTGAAACGGGCCACTTGGTTAACGCACTGGTCCAACACGGGGGTTAGATAGGCTCCAACGGGCGTTCTCGGGAATGCGCACCCATAAAAATGTTAACAAGAAGGATGTGGCGGAGCGCCAGGTGCAGCGCACACCGCGCCAGCTGAGATTCTAGCCAAACCACTTTTTCTTGTTGCATAATATCCTGATCAGTGTACCTCGTGGACCTGCGAATGTGGCGGTGCGACCAGGTGCGGGTTTTAGCCGTGTCAGCAACCTGCGCACTCTCCCGCCTCCGGTCTTCGTGACGCTACTTTGACACCCAGTTCTTATGGGAAAGAAGGCAGTGAGGTAAGTGCTGCGCAAGTCTGAAGTCGCTATAAAAGAAATTACGTCGTGCCTGGTTTCACCTGCTGCGGAGTACACGATGGGCATCGTCGGCTCCGACAGTCGAACCGTCGGTGGTGTTGGCGGTGGTGGTGGTGGTGGTGGTGGTGGTGGTGGTGGTGGTGGTGGTGGTGGTGGTGGTGGTGGTGGTGGTTGGCACGTCTAAAATTCAACCCAAAAGCATAAAGAGTTAGGCCCAGATCGGCCATTATGGGCGATCAGAATTACTGTGCATGCGCTTTATGAACTACAATAAATGATACGAACTAGTTGATAAGGTCTTGTCACTTATTTGATAATGTATCCTAAGCTCTCGAGAAGCCTGCACAGGACACTGGAAAGACAATTTCCGGCTTATCTGCCGTCATTTAATCTATCAACTCCATTTTCATATGACAAAACACTTTACGGCCCTAGAGGTGCTAATTTCATTTTCAACACTTGCTTCACAGAAATGTTTACGGGAACATCCTGAGCAGTTGGTCAGAAAGTCCCCGATTCATAAATATATTTCGGAGAACCTCACGGAGTAACTGTGACGAAGGCTGCTAAAATCCACATACCCTGTGCGTTGGCAGGGTGGGGGGGGGGCATTTTTAGGCGGCCCTATTGTCCCAGCCACGCCAGATAACTTTCGAGAATAGTTAAAAAATAGGCGACTAAATCAAGTAACCATCTGCAGAACTTATCTGAGAAAAGTCTTTTGTACATGCATGTCAAAAACCGCAGAGTATGAAGCAATTCGACCTCATGGGTTGCGTACGGACTGGTCCTCAGCTGGAAAAGCAACAATCCAAGTTTCCGACACTTTGAATGCGAGGCTGGGCGCCTGTACGTGGGCCTTATCTGGATTGGACACGGGAATAACTAATCCCATCACTCTGAAGGCGGCTAATTCCCGAGGACCAATTGTTCATTTCTCCGAACTTCTAAAAGTAACCCCAACCCCAATCTTAGCTATCTCCTCCAAGTTAGGGGTTAGAGCTAGCGGTTAGGGCTAGGAGTAAGGGTTAGAGTAATTAGTCCTCCACCACTCAAAGTACAACCGCGCATTCCCAATAGCTTTTCTTTTGCATAAAGTCACTTGGCTTCGTCGTCTATGCGCTCCCTGGCCCCACCTGTAAAAACCCCTATTACCAGGCATCCCATATTACAGGCGGCTGAGGTTTGTTTACCTCAGGTGCGGCTACATAAGCATATTTGACCGGCAGTTTAGTAGGCATTACATACCAAATAGGCTCACTTAATACTAGCCAGTTAAGGGACTTATGACATGAAATCGCCTGCTAACTTGCCGTCTGCGCTGGGGGGCGGGGGGGGGGAGGAGAGACGAAGAAACGGACAAAACGCACTTGCTTTGCAAATGACACCAGCAAGAGTTAAGTCGCCAGTTGCAAGGACCTGGTGGGAAAACGGCGTTTCGAGGACAACTAATAAGACAGATCGAGGCATTATGCAAATGTTAAGACCAATGGGTCATCATAAATGTCAAAGGTGCCTGCCTAAGGCGTAGCAAAATAAAACGTACAGTTAAAAGTGGACCTATTTTAATTGAAGACGAAGACAGGCTCTCCGGAAGAGGTTTATTTAAGTGCTGACGTTTCAAAGAGCTGGGTCGGCTCTTCATTGTCAAAGCGTAAAATGCACTTAATCGATCAGAAATTTAATTTAAAGTGGCAGTCGTGTTGGCCGGCCTCATGCCGATCGATTTTAAGTTATTCTGCCCAGCGAACTGCATTCCAAACTGGAGGGCCGGGGAAAGGCCGTTTTTGCATGGCCTTAAGCGAGACCTCGAAATGTGTGGCGGACAGTGTCCTCCCAAAACGGACTGCGTTGGATCAAAAATGGGACGCGCAGACCTATGACGCCTGGTAACCGGACTACGGTGTTGGCGCTGGGTCTTAAACAAGGCCATGGCTACGTTCGTCTGGTGGTAGACGGAAGTTTAGCATCAAATCGGTCACTGTGTATCTTTTCGTTTCCAATCTGCGTGACCCAGGCAAGTTGCTGGTAGAGGGAAGAGAAAGAAAGATACACACACATTTACACACGACAGCTCAAATTTCATTTCCGACGATGTCCACGGTGTATCCCACAGCAGTGTGAGAGCAGGGATGATGACTCAAACATGAATTATTTTATAGAGATAGTAGACTTGCTCAGCATCTGCTGCACTCCCCCTTTCCCACTGTTCACCTGGACACGGTGTCAAGACAGAGTCAAGAAGACCGGAGGCGGGGCAGGGCGCAGGTGGGTGACCCGGTCGAGCCCGCATCTTGGCACTCCACTTCACACCCCCTGGTCCACACAGCAAATGACCAGGTTTTTGACCAACATCAACGATGGAGGAACGGCAGGGGTCCCAGTGTGCCTGACTTCTGCCAGCAATCGGGTCTGCTATTACACCCCGAAATGCTGAAATTTGTTATGGTGCGCAAATCCGATAACGCCTGCCAGAATCCGATA
Source organism: Spirometra erinaceieuropaei (assembly GCA_902702965.1). Lineage (NCBI taxonomy): Eukaryota > Metazoa > Platyhelminthes > Cestoda > Diphyllobothriidea > Diphyllobothriidae > Spirometra > Spirometra erinaceieuropaei. The sequence continues at coordinate 168,687 of CACRXP010000649.1, forward strand.
TGGCCCCCATGTTAGTCCAGCGCATCTACCACCTGGAGCGTTTGGGGACACACACACACGCACGCACACACACACACCTAAGCACCCACACGCACACACAGTTCGACCGTCGATTTCGACGATGTCCACCGTGTGTCCCACAATAGGTGGTGGGAGCAGGGACGGTGATTTGCGCGAGGGTTTATAGTGCCGACAGACTTGCGCTGCATCTACCACACTCACTCCTACACCCCCGCCTGATCCCGGTGTCAAGACAGAGTCAAGAAGATCGGAGACAAGGGGGTCGCAGGTGGATGGCTTGGAGGGATCCGCACCTTGGTGGTTCACTCTGCATCCCCTGGTCCACACAACAACTGGTCAGGATGTTCACCCACAAAGCAATGGGGTGGTGACAGTGGCCCCAGTTGTGC
>CACRXP010000649.1:176301-187061 GCA_902702965.1 Spirometra erinaceieuropaei
GTGGCTCCAGTGTTGGTCCAGCGCATCTAACACGCGGCCCGTTTGGAGACACACACACATAGTTCGACCGTCGCATCCGACGATATCCACCGTATGCTCCACAGCAAAGTGAGAGGAGGGACGGTGACCCGCGTGTGATTTATAGTGAGAGTAGGCCTGCCCTATATCTACCACACTCTCTCCTCTTCCCCCACCCGGACCCGGTGTCAAGACAGAATCAAACAGACCGGGGACGGGGGAGGGCGCAGGTGGATGACACGATCGAGCCCGCACCTTGGCGTCATACTCCACACCCCCCGGTCCACATAACAAATAACCAAGTTCTTGAACAACACAACAGAGAATGCAGGCTGGCACGGCCGAATCCGCACCTAGGCGTGCCGCCACACCCAGCGCAGATCCCACGCACTGGGAGTGTCATAAAATCCACATTAAGAAGGAGCCATTACAGCCCGACCCTCACACCACCAGCCGGCCACTCCACACAAACACACAACACTGGGCCGACTGCGAGGTTCAAGTTATCCCGTCAGTTGGCAACCTTTTAAGCCACGGCTTTTAGCGTACTGTGATAGCTTCAAGCGCGTCAGATTGTTTATAGTGAGGGAAATGCTTTGAGTAGTCGACCGCACTCTGCCTTCCCACTCCCATGCCTCAGCCACTCTGCGAGCCGGTCAGCTGACTGCAGCGGCGAATGGGCGCGGTGGCTGACATAGTCTAGTGACCTTGTCTGCGCGCGCCACATGCACGACCTGGCCCCCAAACACAAGCACCTGGAATTCACACAACGGGGGGTTGAGCGGCGTACCTCTCATATGCGTGAGAGTGACGTGGAAGGAGCTGCTTTAGCCCGGCTCTCAGCCCGCCACCCCACACAAACACACACACAACTGGACGAACTGCGTGGACTGAGTTGGGGCGTCAGTCAGCAGTTCCACAGATGAAGTTCATTTCGCATTCAAACAAAATATTGAGTCCTCGAAGTAACAAAATCCATTCCCGAAAAGTCGTGACCTGACGGGATGTCAAATAGTGAGGACCGGGTAATGTGTGGAGCGCGTATGCGGATTGTTCAGTTCTATGGGCCACTGTTCCCGGTCACATCACTTGTGGTTTGATAGCTGATCGGGAAAAAGTGGTGTGGGACGGACACCGGGGAATACATCACCACGGCAGGCCAGCGCATTCCTCAGTGTAGTGAATCCGACACGCCTGAACCTATCACGAATAGAAACTAGTCGTTGCTTAGAAGGCTGCCAACTGGCAAATTAGTTCTGTTTTCACTCTGAGTATAGTGAAGTGACTGGAGCGCTGGAAGTCAGGCTCCTCAACGTGATCTTGATGCATTTTTCTCGCATGCGAGATCCGGGTCACCTCCACAAAAACATGGTACATGTAGCGGTGGCCAGGGCGTGTGCGTAAGTGTGTGTGGCACACGTGGGACGCGCTTGAAGCTATCACGGTGCGCTAAAAGCCGTGGCTTGGAAAGTTGCCAACTAACGGGATGACTTGGACCTCGTAGTCGGCCCAGTGCTGTGTGTTTGTTTGGAGTGGCCGGCTGGAGGTCTGAGAGTCACGCTGCAATGGTTCCTTCTTAATGTGGTCTTTATGACACTCCCACCACAGTGTGGGATCTGAGCCCTGACGATGGCGGCATGCCTAGGTGCGACTTCGGCCGTGCCAGTCTCCATTGTCTGTTGGCTGTTGGTCAAAAACCTGGTTATTTGTTGTGTGGACCAGGGGGTGTGGAATGGGATGTCAAGGTGCGGGCTCGACCGTGCCATCCAACTGCGGTCTCCCTTGTCTCCGGTCTTCGTGATTCTGTCTTGACACCGGACACGAGCGGGGGAGGAGGAGAGAGTGTGGTAGGTGCAGCGCAAGTCTACTGGCACTATAAACCCCTGCGCAAGTCACCGTCCCTGCTTCCACCGCTGCTTCTGTGGGGCACACGGTGGACATCGTCGAAATCGGCGGTCGAACTCTCGGTACACCTGGACCGGCCTTTTTGCTTTGTCAGCCATTGTGCCCTCGTCCACTCTGGTTGTCCTGACTTTGTCTTGTCAATGGGAAAGGTAAGTGAGTGAAGAGAGTGCTGCGCAAGTCTGCCTCACCTGCAACCAGACTCACGAACATGAAACAACCGGGTCCAGAACAGAGCGGTGGTTCCCAACAAACATACTGGACAAACTACCATGGATGTTCTAAGCGCAACTTCGTCACATCCGGTCATTTGTACGTCGACTGTATCGCAAGAGCATAACACTGAATATGCCCCGTTGTTGGATTTCCCTCCCAGAAAAGTAGTAATAGCCCTTCGATTCCTGTAGTTCGCTCCCCAGCTGACTGATTAGGTAACAAGTCTACACCAACCCAAAAGAATACGAGAACACGTCCCGGCACGGCTGGGAAAAGGCGAAACTAGGAGCATAAACAGCGCCATTCTCGCACACTTTGCTGATTCAGGGCATCGCTTTCACTCCAGCGAGGCTTTTTGTGTGATTTATAAGGTCCCGTTGAGCTAATGGGCCAGGATGTTTTAGTAACAGGAGAGCAAGGCTGATATCAAGTTACGAAAACACGTCTGCTGACTGCAGGAGAACCTTGTTCGGGCTTCACGCTTACCATGGTCGAAGGCCGACCAACTACATGCAACTCTCCGCGCCCTTCCGCTCTAACCCCGCCCCTGACAGTAAGTCTTATTACCCTCCCCCCGGATATTCCCCCACCCCACCTGTGTTTTAAGACAACCTTTAATCGGGTTCTCTAATCATTGGCCTCTTACTCGATCCCATTCCCATATAAACACACTGGTCTAACGAGAATTCACCGAAAGCAAACGTATGCTCGTAAACTAGTCTTCAGAATCAGAGAAACGCTATGAGGCTTCATCACGCTCAAAAAGCACGTGTTGGCACATTTTTTGTCCAAGTTCTGTTGATTACCTTTGATCGTGAGATCTGTTAATAACTTCCTTTGAAGCAGACCGACCTCGCTTTGTGAACTCTGACGGCATCGCGGAGGTGAAAAACACCTGGTTAAATTCCCACTCTTATTCTGTTACAACACTTAAGTATGCGTGACGTGATAAGGGTCGAATTTGCGTGAGCTTACTAGAACCTCCTGCGATATCCGCGACTTTATGAACCAGACAATTGAACACCAACGGAAAAGATGAAACTGACACTGAACATGGGTTTATCATCAAAGTCGAAACGTGTGTTGTAGTTTGGAGCTAACATTACAATGTCAGTTCATTCTCCAGCGTTACTTATAGTATGCTGCCAACGCGCTCGGTTTCGCCTCCAGATAGGATCCCAGGGTTCATGGTTGACAAAGTTTGTTTTGAATATATTTCTGTAGTAGAACGTTTCTTGTGCCAATAATTGGAAAAATTAGAGAGAGTCTGGAACGGAAATGATGTGGAAAGACAACATATCCAAGCTGCAACAAGTTGCCGATAGAAGCGAACAGGCGAGTTCCAGGAAGCAGTTCAGAAAAGGAAGAAAAGACGGTTACTGCTTCCCGGATGTCGTCTGTTCGCTTCTATCGGCAACCTTTTTGGACGCGATGCGCTCCGATCGCCTAGACGGTGGGAAGCATTAGCACTTCGAAAGTCGTCTACGCATGCGCAGATTCGGTTTCTGCACAGGTGTTGCCGAAATGCGTCTTATACAAACCCCCGGCTAAGACAGAGCTGGCGAGACGCGCAGTATTCCAGCCTGGCAGACGAATGATCCGAGTGCTCCTTCAAGACTGTCATTCACGGATTCGCAAATACCGTCAGAAGATTGACCACGAGAAAGCAAGGTGCTGTGAGTTCATGGGTGATGACGGCACAAAATTGCCTCAACAGAGGGTGGCCGGACGAACCCCCGAACATAGAGCGACACACAGAGCAGCAATAGAGAACGAATTACGTAAACTGCCTGCTCCAACGTCATCCAAGAGCAACAAACTGGTGCACAACCTGTCGTCAAATGAGCGGACGGAGGAACAAGTGCATTTGGTACGATATGGGGCCTCATTTGACACAGCCGATGCCAAACCTGCCAGCATGATTGTGGCATTGGAGTTAATCCTCAACCAGACGGAAGCCACAGAGGAAACGAAGAACCTTATTCGACACCAAATCGTCATCTCTCTTTATAGTTCATAGGCCGCCCAACGTGTTTTCTAAAGTCAAACGTGACGCACTAAAGGACTCAGGGCCGACAACGATCTCGTTATCGTGCCCGTGGACAGGGGACGTTCCACGGTCGTATTGGACAGGACAGACTACAGTCAAAAAGTCAAAAGCTTGTTGGAGGATCTTCAGCCCAATGTCCAATGCGAATCGAATCCCATAAAGACGCTGACACGCAATATCAACGCGACGTTTTTGACAATGGAGAACTGAGGCACAACATCACCGATCGACCGACGTGTGGCTGGAACTCATGAAACGGTACTGGACCGATTCAACGGTCTCCCAAGTCCACAAAGAGGGCGCTCCTCTACGGCCAGTTGTATCACTAATGAACACTCCAACCTACGGACTGGCAAAGTGGCTGTTCCGACGTCTCATATTTCTGACCTCCGATTCGAACGCCATAGGTGGCTGGTCAAAATACTTCTTGAAGAAACTTAAAGGGGCAAGTCTCCCGCCAAACGATGTCATGGTATCCTTTGGCGTCACGTCCCTTTTACTTCTATTCAGCAGGACTTAAGGCATACTTCACGCTTGACGGAACAATCGATCAGCAATGGGTTCGCCGATTTCAGGACTCATAGCCGAGGCGGTCCTACAACCGTTGGAGTGGCTGGATTTCCGACACTACAGACCGAAATTTGGAGCTCGGTATTTGGATGACACCTTCGTCGTCATCGAACGAGATCAGATGCTGACATTCAAGGAACGTCTGAATGCGGTCTTCCAGGACATTCCGTTTACAGTGGAGGAGGAAGAAAACAATCAGCTGACCTTTCTGGATGTCTTCGTTTGCCGCAAAGATTGTGGCGGGCTAAATACCAAAGTGTTCAGGGAAGTGACAAACACAACGAAGGTACTAAATTTCAATAGTAACCACCCGATCAGTCACAAACACATTTGCGTAAGGGCGCTATACCGGCGCGATGAGACGCCTTGCTGTGAAACGGAAGATTAGGCTGTTAAATAACAATATATTCGACGGGTACTGAGAGCCAATGGCTATCCGCGCAACTTTATCAACCAGTGCATACGAAAACGACACCAGAGGCCAAATCCAGCCGGCCCCAAATTTTGGCGGACTCTTCCGTACGTGAAGAACGTCTCGGAAGCCGTCAGTCATCTTCTCACTCCACTTGGAGTTGGGGTTGCACAGAGGCCGGAAGCAACCATTAGGCGCCAAGTCATGCGGCCAAAAGACCCGCTGCCACGGCAGGAAACGTCTGGAGTTGTTTAGCGGATCTGGTGTAGTTGCAGACAAAGCAATTATGTCGGAGAAACTGGGAGATTACTCCGTACGCGAATTGCCGAGCACGCGGCAGCAGTGAGGCGGGGAGACGCTAACTCTCAGGTGGCGGCACACTCCACGGGACCCGACCATATTTTCCAATTTCAAGAGGCCGAAATCCTCGCAAGGGGTGGCAACCGCGAGGTGAGCCGCGAGCTGCTCGAGTCATGGTTCTCAGGCCCACAATCCATCAACAAGCACAATGACCTCCCGGTACCCTATTCCGTACTGCGATTTTCCCTGGGCCAACGAAAGCAAATCCAGCCGGCCCTAAATTTTGGCAGGCTCTTCCATACATGGCGGACGTCTCTTCGGAACAAATTCCGAAGGCTGCCTAGTCCAGTGTCGCCCAGAAGTGACAAACTGTCGTCAAAGGAGCTGATGAAGGATCAGATGCTGGTGTTACGACACGAAGCTTCATTCAACACGGCTGATGCCAAACACGTTAACATGATTGCAGCAGTGGAACCAATTCTTAGTCAGACGGAAGTAACGGAGGGGACTGCGAGCCTCATCCGGCACCAATTGTCGTCCTTCCTAATGGCCCACAGGCCGCGGGAAGTGCTTCCCAAGGTCGAACGTGATGCGCCTAGGGAACTCAAGGCCGACAAAGACCCGGTCATCGTACCAGCGGACAAAGGACGCGCCACAGTTGTACTGGACAGGACAGACTACCTTCAAAAAGCCAAAGGTTTACTGGAGGACCGACAGTTCTATGTCCCATGTGCAGCCAACCCCATAAAAACGCTGGCACGTGAAAATAAAGCTAAATTGGGCTCGAGAGAGAGTCCTTAAGGCACAACGGAACGAGTGAGTTCCGTATGAACGATCGGTGAGCGCCCCCTAACATTGTATATTCCCGATCGAAAACCGACAAGGCAACGGGCTCGTGGCCCGGTGAGTAGAGGCGTTGACTTCTAAACCAACAGGTCGCGAGTTCGAGGCTCGGGTGTTCCACACTTCGGGCTTGGGTATGGCTGGCTGACGACGGCTAATAAGCCAGAAATGGCCATTCCAGTCTCCCTTGTCTTTGTCGGTAATATCATTCTGCCTATAAAGCTAAATTGTTAGCCCTGGAGAACTCAAGTGCAATAACACCGACCGACATACGCATGGCGAGAGCCCAAGATACGGCTTTGGTCCGATTCTATGGCCCCACTAAGGTGCACAGAGAGGGCGCTGTTCTTAAACCCATTGTGTCGCTCAAATGCACTCCAACGTACGGACTGGCTAAGTGGATGTTCCTGCGTCTCAAGTTCATGACCACCAAGTCAGACACCACGGTCTCTTAATCAGCACAATTTCCGAAGAAACTCGAAGGGGTAAGCCTCTATCCAAATGAGGTCATGGTATCCTTTGATGTTACGCCCCTTTTTACTTCTATTCCCCAGGACCTGGCGATCGAGACAATCGAGCTGCTACTACAAAGCAAATACGATGAAACGGAGAATCGTTTTTGGCACGCCCAAGTCCTTCATCTCCTGAAATTCTGTCTCAGGACATACTTCACGTTCGACGGGACAATCTACGAACAGGTGAAGGGTACGTCAATGGGTTAGCCGATTTCGGGATCCATTGCCAAGGTGGCCCTGAAATGGTTAGAGTCGCTGGTCTTCCAACACCCCAGACCGAAGTTCTGGGCCCGGTATGTGGATGATACCTTCGTCGTCATCGAAAGAGATCAACTGCTGACATTCAAAGAACATCTGAATGCCGTCTTCTCGGACATGCAATTTATGATGGAGGAGGAAGAGAACAACCAGCTGGCCTTCCTGGATGTTCTCCTATGCCTCAAAGATTGTGGTGGCCTAAAGATCAAAGTATTTAGGAAAGCGACAAATACGACGCTAGTACTGAGCTTCAGCGGCAACCATCCAATCAGCCACAAACGCAGTTGTGCAAGAACGCTCTATCGGTATGTCGAAACGCACTACAGTGAGCCCAAAAAAACAAGATTGCCTCGACGGGTCTTGAAAGCCAATGGTTACCCGCTCAACTTCGTCAACTGGTACATACGGGAAAGGGACGAAAGGCCTAACCGCAAGGACCCCAAAGTTTGGCGAGCGCTTCCGTATGTCAAGAACGTTTCGGAAGTTGTCGGCCGTCTGCTCGCGCCACCTTTGGTTGGAGTTGCACACAAACCGGAGGCAACCACCAGGCGTCAGGTAATGAAACCAAAGGACCCGCTGTCACAGCAAGAAACTCCTGGAGTCGTTTATCGCATCTGCTGCAGCTGCGGACAAAGCAACTACGTCGGTGAAACCGGAAGACAGCTCGAAACGCGGATGGCTAAACACGCTGCAGCGGTGCGGAGGAATGACACCTGCTCTCAAACTGCGGCTCATTCGACGAGATCCGGCCATACATTCAAATTCGACGAGCCGAAATTCTCGCTAGTGATGACAAACGCGTGAGCCGCGAGCTGCTAGAGTCATGGTTCAGTGGCCCCAGTCCATTAACTAGTACAACGGCCTCCTCTTCCATACTCTGTTCTGAGACTTCGCCTAGGCGGAGTGATTAGCCACGCGTGGAGCGAACAGGTGAACACTGTTCCCAACGCCAGGATCAATGGGTCAGCTGGTCGAGCAATCATCACATCAACATCCAACGCACATGATTAAATTGCAGGAATTAACGACGCGAATGTCGGCCATCAGACAGTCATCACACCAAGCGCAACAATCCCTGATGAAGGAGGGAGCCGTAAATATTCATAGGTATGCAGTAGCATGGCTACTGCATCCTATAAATACCGCAGCCCCTTGTGCAACAACCACCCGTTTCTGCTCTTTTGTCTCTGATGATGGATTCGAGTAGGAATCCTAAACGTCAGGCTAATAAAGCTCTTGTCCCGGCGATCGTGTCTCCTTCTTCAAGACTACTTCCTGGGACTCGTCTCTTCGCCTCTACTGACGGCAGTATTCGTCTGGAGTCCCTAACCGGATCTTGTGGAGTTGCGAACGGAGTGACTACGTCGGAGAAACTGGGGGATTACTCCGGACGCATATAGTTGTGCACACAGCAGCGGTAAGGGGGAAAGACGCCAGCTCTCAGGTTGCAGCTCGTTCTACTGAACCCGTCCGGAATGAAGAAATTTTTTCGATGCTCGACCAGTCCTCTTTTTCCTTACTCACACATACACCTGGAACTCGAACATTCGCCGATATAACTGATAAGTTTGACGATTCGGGTTTTTCGCGGCACCATCAGTTTCGGACCTGCCCAAAATCTTACCGAACGGTTGTGTTTGTCATCGTGGAAGGGTTGGAATAAAGAGGCTTACGGATAAAAGGCTCACGCAGACGGCCGCACGACGGAATAACGTTGCGGACAAAGACAGGAGAGACTAGAACTGCCACTTCTGGCCTATTAACCGTCGTCAGCCAGCCGTACCCAACCCCGGAGTGTGGAACACTCAAGGCTTGAACTCGCAACCTTTTGGTTGGAAGTCCAACGTCCCTAAACACTGAGCCACGGGCTCGTTGTCCTGTTGGTTGCGATCGGGTGCATGCATTCAGTGGTAGGAGGGCGCTCACCGACCGTATTACGGAACCCACTCGTTGCATGGGGACTAGAAGACAATAATAAAGACTTTTATTCAACAAGGGCAGGGACGTCGGACTGGCCATTTCTAGATCATGAGCCGTCACCACTTCTTGACACCTAACTCCAGGTGCTGGCACACCCAACGTCTCAACCCGAATCAGCTGTTCATCGAGCAACGCTTTAGTCGGTTGAGACCGAGAATATACACCTCGCTACTAAGGCAGGCCGGTGACGTCACTCCTACATGATCGGATGTTCCGGATCTAAACCGAGATGGCACGGGCCCGCATCTCTGTGGTGAGGAACTTGCACAACGGCCAACCGGTGTGAATTCAAATCTCGGATGCACAAGCACCGGGGTCCAGGTTTCCCCAGCCGATGACGACTAACAGGCTAACAATGTTCACTGCGGCGTCTCTGTCCTTGTGGGTACTACATTCCTCGGAAGCCGTAAATAAAATACCAGCGTTCCTACGTGCTACGTTGTCTCAGTGACCATTTCACTGCCACAGACTGTTGTTTTCCACTAATAAAAGTTGACTTTTGCCGCATTGTCCACCTGCTGACCGCCCATACCTTCGAATCGCACAAATTGGGGTGAAAATTCGAGTCAAAAGCAGAGAAATGCAAGGCCAAGCATAGACCGATCGATTCTTTGGGCTGTGCTGAGAACCCTATTGATCGTCACGTCGACCGCCCGCCTGCATACACTGCTCTCCCCAGACAACTGCCGACCAGCTAGACAAGTGTCGTGTCATGTTTTGAGAATGTACTCCTGCGCGGACCCAAAGTTTAAATAAACAAACTTATGGTTCCGCCGCCCTAAATGACGAGTATACTACCGATGGCTCAAGTTGGAAAGGAATTTGCCCGTGGAGAGCAATTTTACAAGTCATCCTAGGCTGCCACACAGAACTCGGCGCACTTGAAAACAGTACAGACCAGTGCCGAATCTGTGCACATGAAAAGACGGGTAAAATCTAAGCGCAGCTTCTGCCTACAAAGACACCAGCAGCGTTGCCGCCAGGCAATTCGTTTTTTCACCACATAAAGCGCGTTAGATTTCGGCTATGATAACAGACCCGGTGGACTAGATGCAACCGCATGCGGCCGCGTGTGTGTGTGGGCTAAAATTCTACTTTACCCTCCTCCCCTCCCAGTGTGGGCGTGATAGCAGTTCCTCATAGCCGGAGGGGGGGGGACGTATAAACGAGTACACATGACGAGGTAGTCAGTCTATTTACACTTGGCTAAAGACAAGGGGTGATAAATTTCGAAGTATATATATATATATATACGCGTGTTTGTGTACACATAAAAAGAGGGGTAGAAGAAACGGCGCAAAAGAACTGGAATACTCGATGACACTCACACAGGGGAGCGCGCGCAGGCACACATGAACATACAAAGCCTAGGAACAGGGGGCTGAGCCAGTACGATAATCCTCAGAGTGTGGATCAGCGCGGCGGAGCGTGTAGAAGCACGGCTGCCGTGTTGTACAGAGGTCGAGAGAGAAAAAAAAAACAAGAGAAGCAGAGAGGCGAATGTGAGCTTGCATGTGGGCGTCCACTGGGACGCAGTCCCCGCCCACATCAGGTTTTGCCATCTCCAGGGGGGAGATTTAGGGCAGAAAGAATTGGAACGCCAGGTGATGCCTGTGCTGCAAACACATGCATCACGCGGAGGGGCGAGAAAAGAATTAAATTTTACCAAAAATAACGACTGAGAGGGGGTTTCTTG
>CACRXP010000649.1:202171-250696 GCA_902702965.1 Spirometra erinaceieuropaei
CAGGTTTCATGGCAAGAAACGAGGACCACTATTGTCCCCGAGGGCACATCCTTGGTCTGCGCGTGAACCCACTTCTAATAAAGCATACCTAAGCAGTATCTACTCCGACTTTTTCCCACACCCATCAAGTTCCAGTGACAAAGTAGAGTTGAAACGACTGGAAATGAGCGTACACGAAAGGGTTGATAAGGCCAAAGCCGTCTATGCGTGCTACATGCGTGTTGGGTTCTAACCGACAAAGGGCTAAACATCAATACGGTTTCTTAAAGCTCACTGGAGGGTGAATACTGAAAGGTCCACCGCAAGGAGAGAGGTTATTGTGAGTTGGCTTCCGGTTCTAAGTAGTAGAGTGCATTATATCGTCAGTTGGCTAATAAGCCAGAAATGGCCATTCCAGTCTCCCTTGTCTTTGTCGGTAATGCTATTCTGCCTATATATCATGCGCCGCTGTACGGCTGCTGGTTGGGCTCGAGAGAGAGTCCTTAAGGCACAACGGAACGAGTGGGTTCCGTATGAACGCCCCCTACCACTGTATATTCCCGATCGAAAACCGACAGGGCAACGTGCTCGTGGCCCGGTGGGTAGAGGCGTGGACTTCTAAACCAACAGGTCGCGAGTTCGAGGGTCGGGTGTTCCACACTTCGGGCTTGGGTATGGCTGGCTGACGACGGCTAAAAAGCTAGAAACGGCCATTCCAGTCTCCCTTGTCGTTGTCGGTAATGCTATTCTGCCTAAACATCTAAAGCCCCCACCAACTCGTGTCACATGCAGGTGTTTAAGTAGAAACCGTCATCTTGCTGGAAAGTTCGTGTTTCCGCGTAACAGTACGGCTAAACTCGGGTTTAGTCTATGATTCTAAAAGCCAAAAATGTCGAGTCAAGTGATTACACCCGAAACGCCAAAAGATCTTTATCGATATCATGCAAACTAGCGGATCCAGATAGCGTTGCCGGGGAGGGGAGGGAGCTCTTTAAAGACTTTCGCTGAAAATTTAGCCCACAAACTAGATAAAAAAGTCAGCATGGCCAGTTGCAAACCTTCAATAGGAGTTCCTTTCGAGCGTCCATAAAGGTGAGGACCAACTGGTGGACTTCTTTCATTTGTCCGGCCTTCAGGCTGCTCCACTGGTCGGTTTGCTGACGAACAAGATCGCTCATTTCCGACTTATGTAGGTCCTTCAGCGGAGAGTTCACTCCATTGGACCTAGTGCGAGAGAGAGAGAGCAACGATCTGTAAAGGAGACGCAACAAGCAAGGACCTATGTTCCAGTAGTTAGACCAATATGGCCCAGTCCAGCTTTTAAGAATGTTCTGCTTGCAAAGTGAAAAAGAAAACAAAAATTCAGACGAAAACGGGGACAGTGAGATGATCAATCTGCTCGTCAGGAGCGTTTTCCTGGTGTGGGCCCAAGCATACAACGGACTAGTAATGATTACAGCAGCAACCTGAGTGTGTCTCATCAGGAAGTACTGCTACGCAATGATCCTGTAAAACTGAAATGGGCAAACCACTACTCAGACAGGAGTCAACACAGTGCTTCAGATGGCTGATTTCTGTTTGATCGGCAGCACCGCTTGCTCAGTGGTGAGAGAATAAGGTCCACATAACCCCTGCGCCCTTGGTCCGTAACTGTGGGCTCAGGCGCGAAAAAATAACACCGACTGACTATGACTACAACCGGTCGGATCTAGTCGAATGGTAGGAAAAGTCATGACGGCCAAAGATGAGGCAGCGGATGACAAAACTAGACGGCTCGTCTGCACGCGCCACACACGACCTGGTCATCAACTTCGCGGAAGGAGGTCATTCCGCGGTCTCTTTTATATGTCAACAAACCCCCCCTATGGGATTAGCTTGCATTGATTGTCTTTGGGGGGCCAATTGGGGCATCGAGTGCATCAACTACCAAAACTATCTCTACCTGTTCGGGCGAATAACTACTCGAGTCAATGTCAAAAACTGACATCTACCAGTACCTGCTGAAAAGAGCAGGACTAGGTGTCCTTACCTTAGCTTAAGGGCTTGTTTCTCAAAGACATCTTAAATATCTGAATTGCCGACATCCAATCCACGAATCACAGTTTCCTGTCGCCAGATTACAAACGGACTTCAATAGAATGCAGTCCTCTTACCTTGGGAATCCTTCTTCCATTAAAAACTTAGCGGTCACTGCTTACATGGCACATACTCTCATCAGTGTGTACGACAAGGTACCCCGAGGTTCATTCACCACTTCTTGAGGGCTGATGTAACTCGCTCTATGGGGTCTTGCGGTTGAATAACTTTGCCAATTGCCCTGAGAGTTCTTCTTCCCTGAAGAATTTAGCGGTCACTGCTTACATGACACATCCTCTCTCCAGTGTGTGCGACAAGGTACCCCGAGGTTCATTCACTACTTCTTGAGGGCCGACGTAACTCGCTCTATGAGGTTTTGCGGTTGAATAACTTTGCCAATTGCGGTTTCCGTGGTGAAGCAGCACTATTCAGTTTCGTGCTGACGACATCTGCGGCTACACAACCTGACCACCAAGGTTTCGGGCCGTATTGGCGCTGCTCACCATTCGCTGCGTCTTCCCTAAGTAGCAACGACTTACTAGCCCTTTACTTGGCTCAACAGGAGAGCGTTGATCCATTATGTGAAAAATTTTTAACTGCCTTAATGCTCGGACAAGGACGTTTACTGTCCATTTTAGAAGGCTTGATTGCACAGATATTTCGAGCGTAATCCAAGTCCGCAATCCTACTTTTACCGCAACAACTCCTCCAACTACCCAAACTGCCGTTAGACCGCCTTCCTAGTACCGCAGTCAGTGTTGGCGCATCACTGCGACGACAAGTTATTGCATTAACTAGCGGTAATTGAATTTGTACGGTGGTTGGTTGGCCTTCTCTGCCCATCGTCAATCACAACACCCGTCCGGACGACGGTAGATCTTGTCCCAACACATTCGATCTCTTCGACCTCGGGAATAGCGCAAAAGCCGGCTGAAGATCATGGCATCAAATGAAAGCCACGCCCCGAGAACGAGCTAATCAACTCAGGAGTCGCTTAAGTCCAGAGGCCTCGAAGCACAAAAATCAGATTCCAATCTAATTGTAGCGCATGTTCTCTGAAAATAATTGCAGATTTATTATTATGCGACAATGACCGACGGTGTATGCAACGACTGACACCATTCGCATGCTGATTTACTAACATTGTAGACGCTAAACTTCAGTAATATTTAAGCGCCAAAGTAACAGATTTTCGTCAACTAAACCACACTTCTATGTTGTCCGGATTAATAACTAACATTCGTTGGCTTGTGGATCGGGTGCTGAGTGGAGGACTTTAGTGAACCCTCGGAAATTGGGTGACGGGGAAGGGGAGGGCGGGACTGGCATGCATCTTAATTAGTTCCAAACGCGTGTTAAACGCAGAAAAGAATGGGGGGTTGCTGTTGGTTTTTGTTGTTGTTTTGCGGTTGTTCGAAATGCCACTCTTGGTAAACAGAATACAGTAGGTTTGACTGGGACACTTCGGGGAGGGCATCTGTGTTGAAATGTGCTCCCAGGGCGCGGGGAGGCCGACTGTCGCGAAGTTCGACGACGGCACTCTGAAATGGTGACCGTGAGTCATCATCAAATAACTTTTCTTGCCATCACTGCCCTGCTATCAGGCCCACAAGTCAAAGCCACAAGAGGAGGCAACCCCAAACAGGCTGGAACCAACAGGCTCTAGTAGCGCGAGCGGAGTGCGAGCTGGGATGCCCGATCGGAAACGTACTCTTTGTGCTAGTTGATGTAATGTGCGGAAAATCTTCGACATTGATGGCCGAATTCTGACGACCTGAATTCGCCATCGACAAAACCAGGATGTTTGCCACCTGTCTGATTCCCTGACTAAGCCTTTTGGAACGTCAAGATTCCGGGAGTTAGCTCCCATTTCAACTTATATTATTGCGGCCTTGGCGACTCCTCCGGCAGACGCAGTACAGCAATCAACCTCCCAAAACGAGCGAGGCATGCAGTGAATGCGTGGAAACCAGTCAATGACCAGATAGCTGCTAGGGGGCACCTTACTAACAACTACGTCGTTTCTGTCTACGCGGCAACATCAACTGCCTATCAGATGAATGAAGAAACTGTTCACTCGCAACGGCAAGAATTGGCTAAACGACGCCACCAGCGTGATTTACTGATTACCGCTGAGACCTTTAATTGTAACGCTGGTCCAGGCGATTCCTCGGACATTCACCTTATTGGCCACTGGATTTCTTTCTCAGTGCAACAATGGCGAAATAAAGTTAAACTTCGTCGATCATAACCGGCTGGTTGTCGCCAACACGTGCTTCCATCACCGTGTCAAACATCTGTTGAGCAGGAATACAGGCGACAGCTGCACAATCAGTCGGACCGACTACAGGAAACGAACCTGACGACGTCTGTGGGCTAGACCGTGTACTTGGCCGTTCTCGCATAAAACTTCAGCCTACATCCGTGCTTGCAAACCGTCCCATACAAGAGGCCTTTGTGTCCCAAAACTAGGTCAACCTATCGAAGTGGAGGCCCTGAGAACTCTGACCTCGCTTTGAAACCTGAGTGAGTGAGCACGGTGTGAGCCCGAAGCATGATGGAAGCCTCCTTTTCATGTCATCGGTGCAGCGTTTCCAAGTTCTTAGCCCTTTTCCTAACTAATATCCGTTGTACTTTGTCATTTCGCAGCAGGGTCGCGCAAATGCGGATTGCCTCCGTCAGGCCCGAAAAGTAACTCCAAAGTCGACTAGGGATGACTGCGCGAATTGTTGGGCCGAAATGGCAACTGCCAAGGAGCAGACCTCAAGTCACGGCGACACTAAAAAACCCTTACCAATCTACTCGCCAAGTCTGTGGTCGGTCTCCTATGCCGAGTGACTCTCTTCACGATGTGAATGCCGTCCTTATCGCCGTCAACGCGAACAATGTTGCACACTTGCACAGGCACTTGGGACGCCTCTTAAACTTAAAAAGCCAACCCATCATCCCCAGTGGCGGAGTTCCATCCTTCTTCAACTTATGCTTTGCCCTGTGACCCTCCTTCCCACCGATGCTTCATTGAGGCTGCGCAACAATAAGACACTTATGGAGAGCGGCATCAGCACCAAAGGCAACAAGTCCTGCGCCGGTACTCTGGTGTCCCAATCCCACGAGGTACTTTAACAAACAGGATGGAGATGAGATCGATCCTGATGGCAGATACTAGGCAATGCTTGCGTCTGTCTTCAGGCAGTGATATGAGACAAATTTCCGCAAGAACTGTCGCAGTGCACTTTCTATCGACTTTGTTGCAAAGGTCTTTGCCATCGTCATTTTCAGGCCGTTTCAAAGGGTGCGTGACTTGATGACGCGGCCCAGTCAAGACGAATTCTCAGTGGAGTGTGGATGTATTGACCACCTACATAAGCCGCATCCATTTCTAAAGTACGCCATGGCTATCAGTAACCTACGACCGTCTGTCTTATTGACCTTGCTGCAGCATTCCACTCAATTCATCGTAAATATATGTGGTGAATAAGAGTTAGACGGTATGCTGGCAAAACTTATCGCTACGATCAAGGCCTGCTATCGTTTCAACAGTGTCCACATTCTGGTGTGTAACAATCCTTCGGTATTTGGTCTGGCTTTGGACAGGATTGAATTCAAATCACCCATCCTCCATAGCCATTAACTGTATTCACGAAAGGCATCCTCGTGATTTCAACTGTGTGAAACTTGCATTTGGGTGCCAGTTGACTGACTTTAACTACGGGGATCACATCGCTCTGCTGGCATTAAGCTATGATGACCTGCAAATTGCAATGTCAGGGGTGGACGAAGTCGTGGAATCAGGTGACATTGGAAATACTAACATTTTTTCCAAAGTGCGTCTCGCCGTGATATGACAGTCGCCACAAATATTCACGTGTATCGGGCATCTGGGTGTGGAAGATGCAGTTAGACTGGAGGTGTTTGATCACATCTGCCTGAGAGCCTATTTCATCTCGAGTAAGACAGTACGCACTCGCCGCAACCGTATCGCGAAAGTGTCTCAGGTCATCCAAAAAACGGCTGAGGTGGTTTAGGCGCGTTATTCGTGGCCAAGTCATGGGTTTAGTGGTACTGCTCCCAATCCTATATTGCTAATCCACTTGGAAGCGCCGGAGTTGAGATCAAAAGACAATCTGGTTTAACGCTGTCCGCCGAGACATGCTGGTGGCCCTTAATCTCTCGCCCCAGATTCGCTGTTGCAGATCCTCACGCGTGGAGAGATAGAATTCGCAACATCGTCGGCGGTTGGATCAGACATGATTGCGGTCGTACCAAGGCATAGGCAGGGATTACCGATACCATCCCGGGTATGCTTGGGAGGGAGGGATTGGTCAGGGATGGATTATAGTAACCGCTTAAAAGTCATGGCTTAGCCATTTGGCCAGGGCAGTACGTTGAACATTTAAGAGGGGGAAAGTGGTGGGACTGATTACCCCTCAACGGTTGAACTGGAGCTGTTGAGTTGGATAAGGATGGCGGAAAGGAGCGAGAGTGGGGGAGTGGAGCCAAGTCCATTGTCCACAATTTAAACCTCACTCCTCAGTCCTCAAACATGACGGGTAAAACGCAGTGTGGAAAGGGACGATGAACCTCAGAAAGTAATGATTCGTCACGTTGATTAGCTGACTCTGAAATTGAATCCGCCGAGTGCGTATGGCTCAGCGGCTTGGAACATCTCCCTTCATGTAGAGTTCCCAGACAGGAGATTAGGTCACAACCCCAGACTGACCCCCCCCCCCTATAAATCCGAGAAGATGGTGTTGATGCGTATCGACGTGTGTGTGGATCAAATAACCTCCTCCGGCCGAATAAAAAAGCTAGGTGAGGTTCAAATAGTAGGACAACGCAAATACTGGGCCAAACTTTCATATGAAAACAGAAAATGTGAACCACGTACTTCTGTGGGGCACCTCTATGCCCAGAAGACGCCTTGGCATGCGCCGCATTCAGTTTGTCAGTGAGGATGGTGTGAGCCCGAAGCATGGTGGAGGCCTCCTTTTCATGTCGTCGGCGCAGCATTTCCAGGTCCTTCGCCTGTTTCTTGACTAACTTCCGATAGTTTTTGTCATTTCGGAGCATTCCCAGCGAAATGCCAGGGAACTTGGGATCCTCTGTAACGTGAAGGGAATGGTTCAGAGAATCTCAAAGTCACAGTAATTCACAGTAATTCCTAAGCCCCTACCTCGGCATACTTTCGCTGTCCTATAGAATACCGAATGCAGTGGTAAGGGCGATGGTAAAACAGGTTGCACCCACTGTGTCATTGACTTAGACATGACCAGGACATGTTTACCGGTTGTTATAATGTATTTTGGGCCCCCCGCTAGCTAAACTGGGTAGGTGACTACGTAAAACCTCTACGCCGGATGGAAATTCGCATATACTGTATCTGCTGCGACGGAATATGGACAAAGTGAGGGGAGACTACGGTGGTAATTTCTGGTTTATTAGTTCTCGTCACTCGACCAGGTCTCAGTACCAGACTTTGCGTGGCCTGGTATTCCTGTCCGGATTCTCAGGTCACTGAGCATATTTTCAAATCGAGCTGTGCTTGGAGAAAAAAGGGCCTTGAAGAAAATGCAAACCGCTACATTTTGCTAGTCACGACTATATCTCCTTCATGTGACTTCTCATCTCAGCCGACATGACATGATTCCGCAGTGTTGGATGATCAGCTGACTTGTGCTGAGACCCCGTGTGCGCCAAAAACTGGGGGTCGGGTGGGTATCACTGGCTGATAGAGGCGAAAAAGCTATAAGGAACCGCCAGTGTCTCCAATCCTTGTCGGCCAAGCTTATAGAGCTTTTGCATCCGAGGTGAATGACACGTATTGTCATTCAAATGCTCATTCGAGCCTCTTTTAAAATACGGAATTACTCGATCAAGGCTGGGAAGTAAAGACCGGTGGATTTGAATCAGGAATTAATCCGACTGTAGCAGGCGACGACCTCCATCATGTGACCCACGGATTGGATTCTGCGACAGTGACTTGTGCGTGAAGTTGTTTATAGCGAGGCGAGCTCACAAGGAATAAATCACACTCTCTCCTCCCCTGCGCCCGCCTGACCCCGGTGGCAAGACAATGTCAAGACGGTCGGGGGCGGGGGCAGTAACTGGCAAAGCTTAACGGACCGTCTACGCGTGCCACGCACGATCTGGTCCCCACTACATGTCCTAGGCTTCTGTTAGGGCCATCTGGATCTCACAACCGAGAGAGTACCATAAAGGCCACATTGAGAAGTTGTTGGATCCTGAAGCTCAGTTCCGAAAAGGATCGAGTTATCCTGTCATCTGGCAGTCTTTCAAGCCACGACTGTTGGCGTCTTGCGATAGACTCAATCGCTTCAATTAATTACAGTGAGTATGCGCTGATGTGACGCGATGACGAATTTCACGGCATCGGCCTCACCCAGGACAGCCCGGTAGACGTGCGTCGTGAGCCAGTGTGATCTCGGTCGTGGTCCAACGAATCGACAGCGCAAGCCATTTTGGGGACCACTAGTAACCGCACAATCAGTAAGCTAATACTACTGAGTGGTAATTGTAGATTTCCGCCGGAGGGCAGCCCGCTATGGAGGTTAAATGATAAGCGCAAGACACGTGCAGTTCGAGGCAGGACAGAATACGGGCGTTTCAAGTTACTGGTAGGTACCACGACAAAACTCGGTGAGGATATCTTGCATGTCCCCCCCCCCCGGTGGAGGGCACGGGAATAGGAACGTCCCTTCCCTGTAAAAAGGTGGCCTTCTGCTAAATTCTGGGAAGGGCACCTGACACTAAACCTAACCCGAACCTTAGGTGTAACCCTAACACTAACAATAATTCCACTGGAATCTAGCGCAGAGCCACCTACGCCACAGAACGTCCCCATTTCCGTGTCTTTTCGGCTTTGCGTGCCGTTGCACAACAAAGACGCACAAACAATATGGAGGTTCACCCAGAAAATACACAAAGAGAAGTGCAATTGATAGTGCTGGCTTAGGTGCCATAGCCAGGCTCAGATCGGGAATACCTTGGACCTTAAATCATACAGCTACGCTCTTCTGGTGGCGATTAGGAAAATGTGCTTTCAGACACGAGCGAAAAGAAGTAGTTGTGTAGGACAGAAAGTTTTCACAACAATTTGGTCAGCAAGAAAAGCAGCATGTTAACCCGACAAGGAGGCATGACAAAGCAAGTTTGAAAAAACCAAACCCAGCTCTTACCCTTCTTCTCCTCCTTTTTGGAGCTATTGGCTGTCGAGGCGGAGGTGCTGGTACCGGCTGGTCGATCACCGCCACAGCCGCTGGGACAGGAGCTGTTTACGGTCACTCCTACACGCGACTGGCCCGAGCGTTTCACAGACTTTGTCGTGGTCGGGACATCAGCGATCTCGGAGGAGTCGATTCCCATGCTGGCGAGCTGCAAACGGTAGGGGCAGAAAACATTAAGGATAAAAAAGTCCTATATTCCCGACTTCCGCAGTCTACATGAGTTGATACCCCATCCGATAAAGGAGATGGGAGGCGGCGGGGTTGCGAAACGTTTTTGACGTAGCATTGCAAAACACGACAGCGAAGTAAAGTGACGGCTGAAAGGTTGGTGGGCAGCAGATTCAAGGCAAATGCTGCGCTGGAACGAGGGCTTTATTCGCTTGACGCTTCGGATTCTCGCTTGAACCCATCATCGGAGACAGTGACAGAAACGGGTGATGCATGCACAGGAAGTTGCAATATTTATAGGAGGCAATAAACATCTGGAGTTGTTTACCGGATCTGGTGCAGTTGCGGGCAAAGCAACTAGGTCTGAGATACTGCAAGACTGCTCCGGACGCGAATCGGCGAACACGCGGTAGTGGTGCGGAGAAATGACGCCACATCTCAGGTCGCGGCCCACACGACGAGACCCGGCCATACATTCCGGTTCGATGAGGCCGAAATTCTCGCGAGAAGGGATACTCGCGTGAGCCGCGAGTTGCTTTAGTCATGGTTCACGGGACCTCAGTCTATCAACAAGTGCAACGACATCCCCACTCCATATTCTGTCCTGAGGCCTAGTCTGGCCAAAGTAATTGACCACTCGGGGAGCGCGCAGGCCAGTGAGCCAGATGGTCGAGCGATAATCACGCCAGTATCCAACACGGGTGATGAGATTTCAGCAATTAACAACTTGCATACCGGCCATCAAGCAATAAGCGCACCAGCGGGCAACAAGGCTCGATGATGGCAAGTGCGGTTAATTATTATAGGTATGCAGTAGCACAGCGACTGCATCCTATAAGTACTGCAACTTCCTGTGCACAAATCCCCGTTTCTGTCTCTGTCTTTGATGATGGGTGCAAGTGAGAATTCGAAAGATCAAGGGAATAAAGCCCTTGTTCCAGCGATCGCTTCTACGTCTTATCAACTAGTTCCCGAAACTCGCATCTTCGCTTTTATCGGCAGGGAGTGAAGTCTTCGACCCAAATGAATTCATCTTACCAGGCCCGAATGATAAAACTCTGCCCCTGCTGGCAAACCTCTTTAGGCAATTGGTTGGTCAGGGAGGCATCTGACTGGGGCAAAAAACGCAACGTTTGTAATGCTGATAAGCAAACAGGCCCAACCGATGAACAGCACCCCCGTGTAAGCATGCCTGACCCAGCCGACCCGAATGGTGTCGCGGATTGTACCTCTACACGTTTGACTGAATACCTACTGCAGTGAATCGGAAACGTGTCCAAACCACCTCAGTCGTCTTTTTTGCACGGCTTACGATATCCCCGCGATGTTGCCGCAGCGAGTGCGAACTGTCTCATTTGAGATGAAGTCAGTGCATTTTACTCGAAGCATTGATTGAAGGCAGCGGTGATCAAGCACCTCCAGGTTCGGCCTAGCTTAAACACGCACAGGGCAGCAGTCACAACCACACAGCAGGACTTACCGGACGGATGGAGATGCCCCGTGGGGATCCATAGACAGTTTCTAAGGTTTGTAAAAACACTGCCAATAGCATCCATTCGAGATAGGATGTCGTGCTTACTCTGTCCACTCAGCCGCAGCAGCAGCTTCGCCCCATGGTAGTTTACACTATCTAATTCTTCAAGCTGACAATTATTAATCCCGAGGGATGCCTTTTCCCGGCCAGGTAGGCAGTTCGAAAACACTGTGGTCTTCCCAGCGTTGTTGTATAAGCAGATCGCTTTGACGACGGAGGTTCGCTGAAGTCCGCATTCGTCTTACGCCTTTCGGTAAATAGTTTAATGAAACAGGCGAGAATATTTTTTCTAACTTTAAAAGTGCCCTGAGAACGCTGGCATTTTAGCTTGAAGAAAGGGTTAACAAGAAGAGAGAGGGAGGAAGAGAGTAATGTATAGTAGGACATAAGTACTCAACGAAAGGCAACTAACGCTCAACTTCAAACTGAGATCTGGTCGATTGCCGCTAAGTTGTGCCCAAACTTCGGACTCCGCACAGGCGACTGGGAAGAACTGTGTGCTGTGTGACAGTTCGACCGCCGCAGACGACGTCCGCTGCGGGGCGGACTTTCGCAGCATCTACTGCACTAACTCCTTCCCCACCTACTACGCCCCGGTAGCAAGAAAGTGTCAGGACGACCGGAGGTGGGTTCGGGTGCAGCGACAGACAAAGCTAAACAATGCATCCATGCGTGTTACCCACGGCCTGTATCTCACAGCCTTGAGGTCTATTTGCGTCAGCTATGCCATGATTCAGCGAACCATAGACCTCGCGGCCTGTTGTGCGTTGGAAGTTCACTGCCACCTAGCTCGCTGCCGGTAGATGGGCTTGCGCTCCAGCTGGGTGGACAGGTCGTGTGCACGGCTGTCTAGTCATCCTCCTCTTTCTAACCCGTTATTATGTTGTTGGTAAAAAGTTGTTGGTCAAGTGCTTTTTCTGTTGTGGACCAGGGGTTGTTGTGGTGTTAAGCCTAAGTGCGGGCCCGGTTGTGTCAGCCACCTGCGTCCTCTCCCGCCTCCGGTCTTCTTGACTCTGTCTTGACGCTGGGCCCAGGTGGGGGAGGGGGAGAGAGTGCGGTAGATGCAGCGCAAGTCTACTGCCACTATGAACTAATTTATGCGCAAGTCCCCGTGCCTGCTCTCACCATGTTGTGAAGTACGCGGTGGACATTGTCCGGAACGGCGGTCTAACTGTCGCATTTCACACCATGAACCAGGCGGCTCAGCGGTCACACGATTGAGGATGAGTAATAAGGAAGCATTGTGGCCTGCTTTTTAGTCTTCCTGTCATTCATGGGGACTGAATCATCAGTTGGCAGCCTTTCAAGTCACGAATCTTAGCGCGTCGTGATATATTCAAGTACATCAGACCTATTACAGTGGAGAATGTGCTGATTTACCGCAACTTGTGAATCAACCATGAATTTAACGAATCCAACTGGTCGCTGCGGCAGCAGTGCAGTTAACAGTTGTTGTACCCGTATATCAAATAAAGAGGATCGAAGAGGGGGGCAGCAGTTTCACGTGGCCTAAGCCTTAGTTAGTAGTTCTAGTTAGTGGACTACCGACAAATCACTGAGATGCTGGATGGGATATTAGCTATAACTAAGTATACGACTGTCAAAAAGCCCCCTCGGTTTATTGTTTTGGGGGTTTTGTGTCAGGCCATTTTGCACAGGTACCGAGGAATGCCACAGATAGCCAAACATGGACACGTCCAGTAATTGGCAACTCGGCCAGCAGGCAGGCAGGCCTCGTTCTTCCGACGAGGCAAAGCTACTTAGAGAGAGAGAGGGGGGACAGAAGTAAGTGCTATACGCAGTGGACAATGCTAAGCCGCCCAACTTGGGGCAAATTGAATAAGCGATGGAAAATACCGGGGGCGTCAGGCCGATGGAAAACTGTACTTCTGTTTGGTAATCGTATTTCTGTTGTGCGGTTGTATGTCTGCTTAGGCGATTCACACGACAGGTTCCTCGACTTCTAGGCGTGAACTTCGTACCAGTAAGGTAATGCAGATAGGTTGCCCTATCACCCTTATCTCCGGTGCCGGTGGTGGCGGGATGTTCACATCTGCCCACCCTGCCCGTACACATTCAAACATTGCACAGACCTACTGGCATCCGACAGTTCGACCGTCGATTCCGACGATGTTAACCGTGTGCTACCCATCAAGGTGCAGCAGGCACGGTGATTTGAGCGTGAATTTGGTTATATTGATAGTAGACTCACGCAGCATCTACCGCACTCTCTCCTCCTCCCCACTCCCCACCTGGACCCGGTGTCAAGACAGAGTTAAGAAGACCGGAGGCGAGGGGGGGGGGGCGCAGGTGGCTGACACGTGCGTATCCACAACAAAAGAAATGACGGCGTTTTCGGCACCTCAACCATATCTTGCACGTCCATGAACTCTCCCATCTCCGGCATTGCCAACCGCCACCAATACAACAGTCCATCCCGCCCATACAGTCACCACAAATGCACATCATGTATTGGCCTGGTAGGTCACTTGCGAATCCATCGCAAGGGAAACTGACGAACCAG
The DNA here is from genome assembly GCA_902702965.1 of Spirometra erinaceieuropaei. Classification (NCBI taxonomy): domain Eukaryota; kingdom Metazoa; phylum Platyhelminthes; class Cestoda; order Diphyllobothriidea; family Diphyllobothriidae; genus Spirometra; species Spirometra erinaceieuropaei. The sequence continues at coordinate 215,697 of CACRXP010000649.1, forward strand.
TGCCAGGAGCACCCACATACATCGACCGCATTCGGCTCAATTATCCGCACTGCTCACGCATATTCCGTCACCGCAAAGGCCCATTCGGTCACATGTGCATTCATGTAGATCTGCGGCAAAGCACCCCAGACCAAGCCCGATCAGCACACATCAACCCATACACCCCACATGAACTCGTCGTGCACCATCCCCCACATGAATTTACACAGGTATGCGGTAACATGGCGACTGCATCCTATAAATACTGCAGCCCCTTGTGCATGAACCACCCGTATCTGCTATTTTCTCTGACGATGGGCTCGTGCAAGAATCCGAAATGTTCAGAAGAGACAGTGGCGAGTGAACGTTCCTTTCGGTAAATTCTCATCAGGCCAATACAGTTACATAGGGCGGGGTACAGTGAGTGAAACAAAAATCGATAAAAGTTAGGTTTTAAATTACAGGCTCGGCAAGAGCGGAAGGACGCCGAAAGTTGTACGTGGTTAGTCAACCTTTGACCACGGTAAGCGCGGAGCATGAACAAGGTTCTTTTGGGCGCAAAGGGTCGGTTTTCGTAACCTTATGGCGGCCGCTTCTGCTGTTGCTAACAGGCGTTGGCGCAGTAGCTTAGGGTAGCTCGAGGGGACCTTTTAAATTGCACGAAATGCTTCAGTGGGGTCCACACGATGCCCTGAGTCCACTGCATGCGCAAGGATGGCGCTGTCTATTCTCCTAGTTTCACCCTTTGCCAGCCATGCGGGAAGGTGCTCGCGTATTCTTTTGGAAAGGCGCCGACTCGTACGACCAATATAACCTGCTCCACAGGAGCAAGTGAATGAACGGCGAATAAAGCTCTTGTTCGAGCAGTCGTGTTTACTTCATCACAATGCGCGTTATGTCCAATGGACAACAGACATTCTGCTGGCCAAGGGAGCCAAAAGTACTAGCAAACCTGCTTCATTCGTTGCTCCTCCTCCTTGGTAAAGATAGATCCCCGCTATGAGTAGTAGGTATAACTGCGTCCAAAGAATAATCCACTCAAGGACGACGGTGGGGTAAAAGGAAGAGGACTGGATAGAATTGGCGCGATATCTAGCCTACTCGACGAGCTCCCCAAAAGGCACGAATATGTCTCTTGTTTGTGGCTTGTTGTTGGCCTATACTGCGTGCTGCAGCGGCGATTGTTGAAGAGCCTACATCGGAGCAGGAGTGGTTTAATAGTTTCTCTTTTCTATATGCTGACAGTCGACAGCAGAAACCCTCTCGGGATGCAGCGCCCCTGCTGCTGACAGTGTCCTCATGATAAGGTCCTGCGGTTGTCTTACCGCACTACATTCTCCGCTCGTGATAGGTCCTCTCGCCAACTACTGTTATCATTTGAAGCAAACAAGATTGGGTAGGGCGGGGGTGTAACGATCGGGTGTAGGACCCCACGTAGCTGACAATTCAGACTTGTACACCAAAATTCCGTGTGACTGCAACCATCACTTATTATTCACCGTTCTTATTGGTTGAAATTTCCTTGGCTGCCTGACTGAATGTGAACGTTCCATTTTTCAAATTAGCGTGCTCGCTTTCCTTGCCATCTAACAGCATGCAATAGGACGCTCGGCTGAAATTTATTTTTTTTTCTGTGTCTTCTCGCATTCCGCCTGCTCTTCCTCCTGCGTGTTGCCCCACCCCCCTCGACCACCATTCAACGTATGACACGGCCCACGGGCTAGCTCAAGCTAGTTGGGATCCTACACACCCTATCGTTGCCGACGCGGTAATTGGAACCGCCCCCCCCCGCCCGTAATAAAGGTGCCGTTGCGCCCAATTCCAGAGCTAAGGTTAAGTTTAGAGTTTAGGGTTTGAGCTGCGGTTAGCGGTGGCATTAGGACACAGAACTGGGGACCATTGTCCTCGTAATAAAGGTGCCGCTGTGCTAAATTCCCAGGAGTTTGGGCTACCGATACCGATAGGGTCAGGAAATGGAAATGCAAACCCCTGCCAACTAGAAGAGGTGCCTTTGCGCCTAATTCCAGGGTGATTGAGGCCAAGTCAGAGTCGGGGTTAGGGGCAAGGATAGTGATAGGGTTAGGAAACTGAAATTGAAACCCATACCGCCTTTGCGTTAAATTCCAGGTGCGTAGGACCCCAACTGTAACCACATGCAGTAATTTAGTTCCGTCCAATGTCAGAAGTCAGATAACTGTGAGAGCAGGTTTATGCTGTACGCAGGTTAAGTTGCCGTGAGTTGGCTGCTTGCTTGCGTGTCAGAGCAAAGTCTCCGTTCTGGCGGAGTGTCAGTGGCGGAGTGAATTGGTGTTTATGCGAGGTGGACATGTCCTTACCAGCATCAGCAAGTGGTTAGCTGAGTGTTGATCAGTCAATTGATCGTTAAATAGGCTTATTGAGGGGCGCATGTACAGGAGTGACAAAAGGTCAAAGGTGAATATGTGGCAATAGCGCGGCTGCCACAAGTGGTATGGTTAGGACACAGGAATGGGAGTCCCTCCTCCCATAATAAACGTGCCTTTGCACTAAATTTCAGGGCGATTAGGGCAAAGGTTAAGGTTGGAGTCAATGTTAGAGCTGTAATTAGTGGTTGGGATAGGACACAGGAGTAGGCACCCTTCCCCGAATTTAGCACAAGGTCGTTCGTACTACAGGGAGGGGGTTCCGATCGCCGTGCCTTACCCAAGACTCCCCGTAAGAATCATGAGCGCGTATTTGCTAATTCCAACGGACGTCTGATTCGGGGGGCGCTTGGTCAACAAATCGAGCAATGTTATAGTAAGCGCCAAAACCCAGGAAACCTGAACGTGAATAGCGGCTTTCAATGAGAAAAGGTAAAGAGACGAGGACGTCACGCTGACAGAAAGATGTTTCCACTGTGTGTGTGCTTGCACAACAGGTCTCACGTCCTCCGTCTGTGTGTCTTTTGTGAGACCGATTAAGCTGCAATCTGCAAGCTGTCGAATGCTGATTTTACCCGCCTCCACTGCTTGCAGTGAGTGGTGGTGCTGGGATGGGGGATGGTGAGAGCTACGTGATAGAGGAAGGAGTGTTATGCTGCAAAGAGGGGCGAACAAACCTGCTTCATTCGTTGTTCCTCCTTGCTAAGAAAAGCTCTCGGGTCAGAGAGTGCGTCCACGAGATCGTTGAGGCCCTCGGGGACATAGGTTGTGAGCGAGACTCTACAGAAGAGGGTAGGCAGGGAGAGGGGAAAATTGCCTTCAGTGCGGAGGGAGATGTGTCGGTAACCGGACTGAAGACCGTCCAGAGGAAGAACGCGCTGACCGATCAACTTCCCCGTGTCTTCGTAGACGGCGAAACGGAGAACCGCCAAGTCGGGAAGGACAACCTGCAGGCAAGAGGTGAGAAATATAAAAATGAGACAGAGTAAGTCAGCTTCCACAAGGGGGGAGGTTATGCCAATCAGAACTGAACCGGCTGACAACATCACAACTATTAGCGCATCACCTGATTTATGGGTGCGGAGTGCGCTGACGTGCAGTGCGGGTGGAGTCCTCAGTGTCGACCTCACTCCCTCCCGTCTTACTTGCATTGGTCGATTGTCCGAGGAGGTCGGCCAGCAGGAGACGGGATTGGGCGCAGTGTGAAGGCCTACGCCTAGAAGTGCTGTCACATACCCACTACCCATATGCGGCAATAAGTATACCTTCAAGCGGACTTTGCCCAACCTGATTAACGCGCACCGCGAGCCGACCTGATTACAGTTTTGGTTTCACACACTTACGGCGTGGCCGGTTTTGCGGACGGCCAAGATTCTCAAAGCGCAAAGTAGCACTGGCCGGATACGAGGGCCAGCCTCGTCCTGCTGTGTAAAATTGCCATAGAACTCCACATTCCTTTGACCCACCTTATTACCAGATCATCTGGCTCCTTTCGAGGTAAGTCCGATAGGGACATGAGCCAAAGAAGTCCGCTCGAAAAAGTGGCAGCCAAATCACACACAGTCAACGGCACGTGGACAGAGCACCATTGCTTGCGACAAAACAGTGCTGTTTATGCGAATCGTCGGAGGGTAGGACAAATTGGCGTCAACGGGTCAGCTCTGATTCAATACTATATAAACAGGAAGTTTTTGTAAGCGAGGTTGTACGGGTCACGACCTTTATTCTGCCGAATTTCACACCTCTACTGAGAGTACATCGTAGAAGACAAATGAGCGTTTAGAAAAAGGAAACTTCCAAAAAAACGGCGAATCAGCATAGATCTACGATCATCTCATTCGCTGACAGGGGCTGGGGGTGGCTGGTGACTCATACGCTTATGCAATGCTTCACTTTAGTAACCTCCTTCGCTCGCATAGATGGGTAAAACGCACGTGATGAAATTGCAGCAATTAACGACGCGAATATCGACCATCACGCCACGTGCAACGATCCCTGATGAAGGGGAGGGAGCCGTGAACATTCATAGGTATGCGGTGGCATGCCTACGGCATCCTATAAATACTGCAGCCACATGTGCATGAACCCCACTTATCTGCTTATGTCTCTGATGATGGATTCGAGCAGGAATCCGAAACGTCAGGCTAATAAAGCTCTTGTCCCGGCGATCGTGTCTTCTTCTTCAAGACTGCTTCCTGGGACTCGTCTTTTCGCTTCTATTGGCAAAAAGGTGAACGTTGTACACATGTCCGAAGCGCATAAAGAGTTCCAGCAAATAACTGCCTGTGGATAACAAACACCTCCTAGTACCGTCTTAGTTTTCCTCAAAAGGTGTCTTGGCAGTTCTGATTACAACAGGGATCAACCAGGAAATCAGGATGTTCGGGATGCAGAGGGAGAGATGACAGAGTCAATGAAAAACAGCATGGTACTCGGACCTTGCGGAAGACGAAGACGGCATCTTCGCCGTAGACGGGGTTGAGACCGTTGTTGGGAACCACACGTGTCCGGAATTCCTTCCGAATAGTGTCCGTCGGCAGACCGTACATGTCCACCTCCACGTAGGTGCCCACCTTGCGATCAGAGAGAAACTGGCCTGAAATGATACGAACCTCGCATGTGGCCGCAATCACTCCATCCATGGGGGATTCGGAGAAGGGATCGAACTGCCGTTCCGGTCGACGCATGAATTCCGGTTTGAGCAGGAACCTGTAAATGGTGAAAAAGGAGGGAAATTCCCGGTTGGCAAAGGGGCGTGCACACACGGAAGCAGATCGGACGACGAGGTCTGGCAATGCCATCCCATCGAAAATAAAGCAGCCGAATAGAAGGGAGCGCTTGGACCTATCACATCATGCGCTAAATGGCGTGGATCAGAAGGCTGCAAACTGACGGGGTAACTCAGACATTAGGCTGTAATGGCTTCTTTTTAATGTGGCCTTTACGGCTCTCCCTCTCTCATTTTAAGTCCGCGCCGCCCTCACTGAAAGTCTGATACATGTAATGATGGTTAGATCGTGTGCAACACACGTGGAAGGGCTGTATATCTTTGCCGCCTACTGCGTCAGAGTAAGCCGCCAGCCATTTGGACACTTTCTCGTCATCGCAGCCAGATGTTGCGCACTTTGATCTCACTATAAATTCGACCACGGAAAAATCCCAGGTACTACGCCCAGGCAGAAGGGCACGCTGTGGACACTGCCGAATGAGACGATAAAACTGTCTCATTCAGCCGAAAAGAAAGTCTGTGGGGAATGTGGCAAGAGGGACTCATTTCCTTCAAATGTATATGCATATATTGGAAATTTGAATAGGAATGCGCAAGGTTCTTTAGGATGACGGAACACAATTGACGCACATCGGTGCAGACTTTGGTCAACCGTAGAATCACTCATTAGACACGATTAAATAATTAACTGATTTTGTAGATAACCCATAAGTCTGAGGACGAAATAAGGGAACCAGCTTCAGGAATTTATTCAACAAATGTTCCCAAACAGTCTCACCTATTCGCAATATATATGGCATATATATAGTGGAAGAGGGGCGTCCATCGATCGTGTTACGCAACTCCCTCGTCCGTTGTGCCTTCGGGCTCTCTTAGTCGGTAGAAGCGCTGAACTTCTAACCAACAGGTCGCGGGATCGAGCCTCAGGTGTTCCACAACTTGAGGTCGGGTATGACTGCCTGACGACGGCTAGTAAGCCAGAAATGGTCATTCCAGTCTCCCTTGTCTTTGCCGGTAATGCCATTCTGCCTACATCATGCGCCACTGTACGGCTGCTTGTTGGGCTCGAAAGAGGGTCCTAAGGCACAACGGGACGAGTGCGTCCCATGAAAACGATCGCGAGCGTCCCTATACCATTGTATATTTTTAATCGCAACCCACAGGACAACGAGCCCGTAGCTCAGTGGTTAGAGGCGTTGGACTTTAACCAACAGGTCGGGGGATCGAGTCCCAGGTATTCCACACTTCGGGGTTGGGTATGGTTGGTTGAAGATGGCTAATAAGCCAGAAATGGCCATCCTAGTCTCCTTTGTCTTTGTTGGTAATACTATTCTGCATATACACATATGTCGGAAGATGAGCATTTAAAGAATCACAATTTTAAAGAAACGATCCTTCGAAAAACTCAACAAACTTTTTAATAGTACGTTTTCAACGCTACTTCCCTTACCGCACATAACGATGACTAAACTACTCAATCACTTTTGCACCATAATAAAAGAAATGGCTATCTAAATTTGGAAAAAGTCGTCTACAAAATTCCATGCGACGGCTGCAATGGCATTTATCGTGGTCAAATAGGAAAGTTTTTCGTCACCTTCTAAACGCATGCAAGAACATCAGTTGACGGAAGAAAGACAAAAATACTTGTCCCAGGTGTCGCCATGCACATGTTGGAAATTGTGCACAAATTAACTTGGGACAAAACTCGCATCCTTGGTGTCTGTCCGTCCAAAAAGGTCGAGAATCTCTGGAGGCCATACACTCCGTCGACTCGTGCATTAACCGGCACATCCAACTAGACGCCGCGTAAAATAGTCTCACAAGGGAAATTGGGGAAGGCGACTTCTAGCCTAAACGAAGTGCCAGCGTGCTGTAATGACTCATCGGCAGGAGTTACAGAGCGATTATTAGTTTTTCGGGAATGTTTAAATTTTAATTGCCCTTGCACATTCGCTGTACGTCTGAGGGACCCGTGTAGAAAATCTACAAAAGAAAGTTTCTTCGGTTTTCCCAACAGCTCTTTTGTCTTCAAAAACGACAAACACGTGAGGAAGGGAGTCTGGTGATCACCTTTGGCGTATTAGCCAGATATACCAAACGGAGGTTTCCAGGACCAGAGATTCCAACCCGGATTATTTGATCACGATAGTTTGACCATCGTTGGCGACGATGTCCAGCATGTGCTCCACAGCAAGGTGCAGTAGGCACGGTGACTTGCGCGTGAATCAGTTTATAGTGATAGTAGACTTGCACAGCATCTACCGCACTCTTTCCTCCTCCCCCACCTAGGCCCGGTGTCAAGACGCCGTCAAGAAGACCGGAGGCGGGGGAGTGCGCAGGTGGACGGCACAGTCGAGCCCGCACCTTGGCGCTCCACTCCACACTCCCTGGTCCACACAGCAAATGACTAGGTTTTTGACCAACAACAATGACGAGCGGCAGGAGTCCCAGTGTGCGCGACGTCTGACGGCAACTGGGTCTGCAGACACACCCCGAGATGTTAGCCTTTGTTATGGCGCGCAATCCGATAGCGTCTGCCAGAATCCGATATGACTCCCGTATTGGTTCAGCGAATCTACCACGTGGCCCGTTTGGAGGGCAAATTTGGTCACGCTAGTACCGCTGGGCCACAGGACCGTTGTGTTTGTGGACGGAAGTATGCAAAGTCACGTGTTAGCGACGTCCATGGATCCGGCCTGACAGCAGGACTTAAAATACGAACAACCCACGCTAGTGTCTTCCAAGGGGCACGGCTGGATGGTCACTCTTTGTGCCCTTTCCCCCCTACAAGTCGGTCAACAAAACCCCGCTCTCTCTCTCCAGGCGGAGAAGATCTCTGATTTAAATGCACGTAAGCCACCGCTGAAGCTCGGTGCTCTTTCACTCTACTTCGGTGGCGTTCGCACAAACCTCTAACAAACGGCCTTCGTTGAAACCACTTTGGTTTAGACCCACTGTAAATGCCTTTAAAACTCGGTACGTTTTAAACAAAAAAGACACCGCAGAGGGTTTTAAGACCGCAGATGCCATCAGATATCAGCAGCGGCGATCAGTGGCCTGGGTCGGGCCATGGGAGCTGGGGGGAGACAAAGCGAGGATCTGGGCCTCCCTGGTGTGCCCAGTCGACGACCCCCATATCAACGGCAGTTATAGCGCGTGCGTCATGTAAAAAATCACTTACCCGCAGTTGCCATTGTACTCGAATCTGCCCTGATTCAACTGCATGGCCAAATCGGGGGTTTGAAAATTGAGAGCCACCATCTGGCAACCAGCATTCCAGAAGATCTGAAAGATAGGAAGAGGCAAATATGTCCCGGGCAGGAGGGGAAAAGATAGATCAGGACAAGAATGCAGTCAACTGGAAAATTTGTTCCGTTTGTGAAAATTGGGGTTGTTCAGAAAAATTCTGGCCGATTGTTCGATGTGCTTTTAAAAATTTAAAGTAACTGCTATCTTTGCAGCCTTTTATAAAAAATTCCACATACTTATTAGGTGATGTGTACTCTTTAATAATTCTCCCATAATTTCCCTCAGAGTAAAATTCTGAAGCAGGTAGGCGCTTAGTGACAAAGCCGAAGAAAGAAGACAGGCGGCTTCGTTCCTTGCATGAGTTCAAACTCGGTCAAAATGCTTCCCAAACAGGCCCAAATACCAAACCAGCATGGGCAGAACGATTCACAAGAGATCGGACAGTACGATGGTGCTTTCAAAAATTCCATAATGACAATAACAGCCTTAGAGATGAAGAAGGTAGAAGATGGCCGTACACTCGTGACAATGAGTTTTGAAAGCAATTGTTGGAGAAAACACACGACAAAGTGTTAGACATAGTCCTGAGGCATTTGATGTCGGTATTTCAGGGGTGCTCGACCACCTGATGCCAATTGGTAAGGTTAAAAAACTTGATAAACGGTTTTTACGCGAGTTCAATCCAAATCAAAGAGTTCAGTGTCTTGAAGTGTGTTCAATTCTCTCTCCTTCTCCCCCTCTATCTATCTATCTATCTATCTATCTATCTATATATCTATCTTTCTGTGAAACCTTAGTAGTCCTGTTCTTTTTGAGGCTACAAAACGCCCAAGAACCAAAATAAGGTAGAATCTGAATTTAGGGATTTCCTAGCACCAAAGCCAGCGGATTTCTATCGAAGAGGCCTAAATAACCATGTCTATCCTTGACAGAGATGCATATACTTCCAGGGGTCATAGTTTGACTAATCTCAACATTCCTAGTTCTAAATTATTCAAGAAAAATTTTTTGTTTCTCAAATCCACCAGAACTTCCCAAATAGAGCGAGCAGGGGGGTGGGGTGGGATTCCCCAAGGCCACTGTTAACACCAAGATATCCATCGTGTTAAGGAAATAAACTTCTACGAAACAATGAATAAAAATGAGCCAGCTTTTTGCCCTGCAGGCCCCAAACTGGGGGGGGGGGACATAACATAAATCTCTCGATTGAAAGATACGCTCGGTAAAAGAGACTGTTTACGAATTTGATGCCGAAGAACATCAAAACTTTCCATGTTGATAAATACGGTCGGTGGCTGTGAAAAAGCCAAAGGCCGCGAACCTCACAAAAGCACGGCGCAGAAACGAACGTGCTGTTTTGACATTTGTCCGCAAAACCTGCATTGAGCGTCGTTTTTTAGAACAGCGGCCTAGCAGCTGCAGTAAACGGGAGCATTAAAGTAAACAAGGGTGCCTGCGAAGAAGTAAACGTACACACATAAGTGGACGCATAAATAAGGAAGGTTATGAGAAGGTATGAGACGTATACATATACAATGTGGTTGATCAGCCTCATGGAATTTTAACAGAAAGCATAAAATGAGTTCGAGACTGGAAAGGGTTGCTTAGGTGTAGTTGTAATATTTATTATTTTTCAGTCTGATCCAGGATATTTCAGCTACAACACCAGGATGTCGGCTGTTGAATGGGTTTCTTTCCGGCCGCCCACAAAACCCGAATTCGCAATATGATGGTTACTAATGTAATACGAATCTTTCCCATTTATTTTCGATGCCCTTATTAACTCATGCATATAGATGTGTATGCATATATATATTAAAGGTATTATACTGTACTACCGATATAAATACTAACAAAACGCCCAGGCATGCGTTTCGCCAATATTCTGCCGCTGCGTAACACAGCTGCGATGGGCTCGGTTCCTCAGTGGGTCCCCCAGCCTTCTCTATGCGGTTTCTGACATATATATATATGGAAGGAGGAAGAGGTTCTTCGGAAAAATCGAGTTGTACTCGATTACATATACTAGAAAGCATAAACTAAAATATCCTTTCTTACACTCATTTGGTGGGATATTACGCCTTATTCAGAGCTTATACTCGGAGAAATTATTTCCTCAGGTTTTAAAAAGGTCTGTAGTTATAAGATTTTTAGACTGCGAAACGCCCATCCACAGGGCAGTGTATCTGTCCGTTTATTAATGGTGCTTATCAAGTACGCAACTTGATTTTGCAGCCATCGCAAAGCTTCATGAGCCCTTTGTTAAGTTTTCTTAATAGCATACGGAGATGTATGGTTTTCCTTACACGGAAAGCGTACGACAGGTAGTTCGAAAACCCTAAACGCAGGTGCAACTGCAGATTGAGGTGATGTGGTTTTGGCGGGCGTAAAGGGAATATATATGGGGATTATTTTGCACGAAAATTAGTATTTCAACCACAGCCAAGTAATCGTTTCTAATTGAAGACTCGTCAGAATATCGGTTAACATTTCCTGAGATAAGTCAGTTCCTGCACCTGAGTATGAATATAATTGAGTGATGTGAAAATCGTAGACTACCAGGACGGAGAAGAAGATACTTCTGAAGGAAAGGTACGACTTAAAGGTGGTCAAGAGAGGAAAAACATTGAATGCAGAGGTTAGGCCAGGCAGGGAGAGGGTGGGGGTTAGGAATGATATCAATTACCTGTGGCATGTAATTACTGGAGTCCACCCGGTTGCCTCGAGGGTAAATTCGACTCATCTGGCGTTTGTTGTAGCTATTCAAGGCGTGTTTAAGGAAAACAGGGCACGAAGAATGGCGGCTTCGTGAGAGAGAGTGTGTTTTGGAAATTTTAATATACAGTTGACATGCTGAACATTTAATACAGCTTCATCCGAGATGTGCTAAAAGGAAACATCCCGTCAGACAACAATTTCAGGCAACAGAGTAAATTTGCTCGGCAAACAGTGCATGCAACGGTAGACGTACACGGGGATGAAGGGCTATCCGGGTGGGATGCGAGTTTTTGGAGGCAAATTCAGAAATACAAGTCCTTTAAAAAAATACCTATACCCATAGCTCTGTGCTGCTCAGTACGCCAGTGGAGTTTGCTGACCGCTGCGATTAGTATTAACTAACCGGCCCGAGCCCTCATTGTAAGCTAATCAAGCTCAATAGGAGGGACCAATGGACGAGGTCAGGTGTCTGTAAGATGTGGTTGTTTAGCCGCACCTGATAAACACAATACTGTTGACCTACTTAATTATTTTGAGTTGGCGAGATTACGTCGACATGGTGTTGCTGTGCGTTGCGGTGTGTAATTTGTTGGCAGCCTTGTCTCTTTATTGCCGTGTCTACCTTTTCGGTCCAATGCCGGTGGTTCTTCTTGACTTTCAGCCTGTAGTCTCCTTGCAACTTTTGCGTTGGATGTTTCAGGGTTAGGGTATAGGGCTGCGGTTAAGGGTTAGGGCTACAGGGTTAGAGTTAGAGGTTATGGTTAAGGGTTAGGGTTAGTGGTTAGGGTTAGGGGTTAGGGCAACTATTTCGCAACCCCTCAAAATACAACCGCGCATTCCCAATAGCTTTTCCTTTGCATACAACTACTTGATCTCGTCGCCTGTGTCCTCCCCGGCCCCGCCTGTAAAAAGCCCCTATTACCACCGGCTCCATATTACCGGTGGCTGGGGTTTGTTTACCTAAGGTGCGGCTACATAACTACATCTGACCCAGAAGTCTACAATCGTGGCTACCTCGGTCCACTTCACACATGGTCCTTACGACCGGCTGCGCTGCATACGCGCTAGGCCAAAAGGGGGGTCATGGTGGCTCATGGCCACGCTGAGTTCGCGTATGGTGACAGGCCTTAGACGAAGGCCTTCATGTCGCATCACCTGTCCGTTGACAGCCTCGGACAGTCGACTGGTATGCGGGAAGATAAACGGTAGCCCACCCTGAAGGTTCCACTCCCACGGCAAATCAGCTCATTCCTCGCTCTGATAAATCTGACGCACTCGGCCCTTTTCAGGGCTGAGAGTCAGACTGCGACGGTTCCTTCCAAATGGAGCCTCCATGGCATCCTCGCCTACGTGAGATTTGAGTCGTCGCTACAGAAACCTGGTATATGTAAGGGGAACATGTTGCACGTGTGTGGCACGCGTAGAGTCTGGACGTTTGGCTTTGTCAGCCACTTATCCCGAGTCCATCCCCAATTGCCTTGACACACCTTGTCATCGAAGTAAGGTGGATAAAGGAAGAGAGAGCATTAGTAGTAGGCCACAGTGAAAAGATTCATACACTGGACCTGCAGAAGGAAGAGGAGGAGGAGGAGGAGAAGGATGAGGAGGAGGAGGAGGAGGAGGAGGAGGAGGGAGGAAGAAGATGAAGTAGACGAAGTAGAATGCTCTTCGAAGTCACAATTTTGTACCTATATGTTCAGATGCCAGATCACGTTCGGAGGAATTTGTTCGAAGCGTGATGGTGTTGAGAACTGCCCCAACGATAAATCACGCCAACTGGACCACCAGCATAGACAGTAAGTACAGATTTCTGCTGGAACTACTCCCCAGGTACAAAGACGAGCCCACACACGCAGGATGGCATGCATCAGTACCACGTGGAGAAATACCCAAACCTAGCATTCAAAAGCTGCAAAAAAATTATGCATGAGAAACTGAGACACAAATAGACGCAGCGAGACAACGATGAGGGACAGTTCGTGCATTCAAAAGTACACAGTACACAGAGGCAAAAAAGATACACAACGAATTCCGTGCAGTAGCATTTGATCAGGCCCAGAGCTCTGTTTTCATTGAAGGACGATACGTGGAAGGAGAGATTCCTTTCTCAAACCGCATGCAAGACAAGCAAAAAGGATGGAAGACTGTAAAAACAACAGTGAACGGCTACTTGAAAAGATAAAAAATGGAATGTAAATATATGTAACAACACCACAATCCATAGGTAGACAAACGACCCCGACACCGGTCTTTTTGACTCTTCGTCGACACCGGGTCGAGGTGGGGAGTTGAGAGCAGGAGATAGTGCGGTAGATGCTGTGCAAACCTACTACGACTGTAAACTAATTCACGCGCAAGTCACCGTGCCTGCTGCACCTCGTTGTGTAGCACACAGTGGACATCGTCGGAATCGACAGTCGAACTGTCAGATCAAGACGGTGATTAGCACTCCCAGGCAGCCGCTGCCAAATGACTTGCAGTGCAAAATCATGGACAGAAGTGGAGATTGATGAAAGAGGTTGTATTTCATCCAGGGCAGAGTGGAGGCCGTACCAATGAATGAAACTGCAACGGCATCGCTTTGACTACACAGAACCGACAAGATGAGGGGAGACGGGGAGTGCAATATTTTGACCAACGCTCAACAAGTGAAGTCGACGTTAGGTGCACACTCTTCTTGCAGAAACCAGCAAGGATTGCAGCACAAATGGTCCCTCTCAGTTCCACGCGCAGAAATTTTGCCTCGTGACCCAGTCGTTAGTCTGCGTCATTTGTCATTTCCAATGCCATTCGACTTGGACTTTCCACTGGCGCATGGAAGGGAGGAAATGATGGGAGTGAGTGAGGTCGATCCAGCTCGGATCCGGCGCATAGCCTCTTACCGACGAACAACCCCCTGCGCTCCAAACCATCACAACGCGCTGGACGTCGTGACTTTGAATGATTGCCTCCCCCGCCCCCGAGCTCAAGGTCAGACCGTAATGCCTCCCCCTCAAGGGGGGGATCGCACATAACCCTCTCTCGCCTTGAAACCGCGTTCGTGTGGGCGCGCGCATATGGATCAAAAGGCGTATGACATGCGCAGACATGAGTTCAGTCTCGATAGCCATGGTATCCACCCTCTCTCTCTCGTTGGAAGTCGGATGAGAGACGGAAGCAGATGTGCACTGCGCGGATCCACCTTGCTAGAAATGTCCAACTCGCGCGCACACGTCACGACTGTGCCGTCGGTACAGATGCGGTCTTAGTCATGATCACTTCGTGAGGGATGATCTTGACTTTCAGCCTCTCAGCAGTGTCTTGTTGGTGTGATTGCCTGCAGACAACTTCGAATAGTGTACACCTCACCCCTGTCTTCGTTCGGTACTCGGCATCAATGGCAGTGCAGTGGAGGCTTATATGGAATCAGTCAATGGCAAACTGGCTGCAGGCGTTAAGAAACGGGGGTTCAAACGGCCGAAAAAAGATTTGTCCCGGACGGGATCAAACTGCAGACTCCTCTCATTTCAGCTTCGGAGGTGATTTAACAAGACAGCCTCCTTACAATGTTACGCCCGTCATCTCCACCAAATGAGCCAAAGTCCGCCCCCCCTCCCCCCCCAAGGTATCCCTATTCCCCCCTTGCCCAACCTTCCCCTGTCCTCCGGTAGGGGCCTGGACAGCAAAAAATTGTGACTGTCGGTTTGAATTTCTCCACTTTCCCATAACCAGCTGGATGACCCGACTTCTCTGAGCGGGCAGTGCGATCATGGACTCGACGAAAGCCACCGCGGGCGGAGAAGCCCACAAGCCTGGCGAAAACACTTTTGCGCACGACTCGGTCCCCAAGTCAAATTGCATACGCTGCCACCCACAGCCGGCACATCCCACCCACACTGACATGCAAAACAATTTGACATGCTGGGATGCGAGACAAGCAGCAAATGAGGGGGGAGAGGAGATGCAAACACCATGGCCAGACCCCGTAGCGGGAGGGGGGGGGGGGGGTGACAAAAAAAACACAAGGGACGCCACTCAAGGGATACTTGACAAACTCTATGGCCTCATTCTTCATGAGACCCAGCGCCACAGTCTCGCTGAACGAGGACATGTGGTAGTGAAAGTTTTCGTCTACACAGTCGCCAGTGAATGACAGTGGAAAGTCGGTAGAGCGAAACACATAGAGGCGAGCGCGGAGGAAGGGGAGAGAGGAGAGGGAGAATAAGGGTGGAAAAGGGAATCCGGTTACTGGTGCGTGACCAATTAGCGAAGCTGTCAGTAAAAAGGCAGTATCCAATAGCAAAACTTACTACCAAACAGCCGATAACAGGTGATAACTTACCAGTTTTCGGAACTGAATTGACCTTCATTTCACAAACCCGGGATGTTTTCGCAAAGAACCTCATTTGACATGTCAGGGCCACCTTATTAGGGGATCTCGAGATTGTTATATTTAGTCTGCCCTTTCAACAGAAGCGCTTCCAGCAAACAGGTCGAATTAGCGAAGCTCCCCGCCCCCCCCCCGGCAAGGCGTTCCCCATTGGTTAAGCGAAGACAAGGGCGAAATCGTAAGGCGATGGGGGGGGAGGAAACTTTTGCTACTTACGTCCCCTAAGCGGGTTCGAAAGGGGCAAAAAAAACAAGAATGGCACAAGGAAACCTAACTTCCATCGTTACTTTTCCTCCCATCGACGTGGCCTAATTACAGGACGGAATGAAAGAGTTGCCTTTTGCATGGCAGCATAAAGGTTGGAGGCAATCAGAGAGCGACAAGATTTTTCTGCGATGGACAAGAGAGAGAGGGAAAGTCGAAAACAAGTTTAGACCCTCAGGCGTGACCAATTTGCCTGTCTTAACGCACCCCAAGCCTGGTAGGTGGAGCCTGCACCATGCCTACTCTAATAGTTGTCCGGGTGGTCTATGCTGTGTTAGTTAGGAATGGTAGTACGCTGGAGTACATGTGCAAGAAGCTGACGGTGGAAGAGCTTTCTGACAGGAGCAGTGATTTCGCAGTGACTAGGATAAACGTTTCTGGCCCATTAGCCGTCGCCACTCATCCAACTCCCAAGCCTATGGTTATGAGACCGGCACTTTGGTCATTGGACGCTACCTTCAACGTCCTGACTAGTGAACCACCAGCTTGTTGTCCCGTCGGTTGCGCAATTGCGATCGTGGGAAGTGCGTTTGCGGCTTCGGTTAGACAGGACAGGCTCGTCCAGCAGAGCCTTGGCGCTCAAGTCAAGGCCCCGCGGGCAGTCGCATAGGCAAGGGTGTGGCTTATCGCCGAGGTCACTTACCCCGGGGAGAAATTATGCTAAAAGAAAATAACTGGTGATATTTATTTGTACATGCCAGAGAAAGAAATGAAGACCTTGCGATGGCTGTTGTGCGAGGGTGGTCAAAATGCGCCAAGGTAGTCATGGGAGTTAGAATACGACAATGCAATACCTTTTTTGGCAATGCCTTCAAAGGGGCATTAAAAGCATTGGTCAGATGTGGTTATGTAGCCCCACCTGAAGTAAGCAAACCCCAGTCACCCCTAATACGGGACCGGTAGTAATAGGGGTTTTTACAGGTGGAGCCGGGGGACGCACATGCGATAAGGTCAAGTAATTGTATGCAAAAGAGAAACTGTCGTGAGCTCGGCAGTGAGAATATGTGGTATGTGCGCTACCGTCACCGGGTCAGATGCCAAGTTGAAGGGGAAGAAGGAAGGCACCAGAATGAGGGGTTTATTGTGCACAGAACCCGGAGTTGTCCTCTCAGGCGACGGTGGCCACTGGCGAAGCCAGGGCTGGTGTTGACTGCGTCCAGTTAGGCCTGAGAGTCCCTGAGACAGTGGTGGCAGCCGCTTTTGTAGGCTCGTGGGCCAAGCTCAAGTGGTGTCCAGTCAGTGTGTTTTGCATTTGCCGAGGGGTGGTGTCCCAGTGGCTTGGCCCGATGGTTGCAGGGGGTGGGGTGCGTTCAAGTGGCCACATGGGCTGCTGCGGCTGTGCGGACGCAGGTGTGTTCGCGCTGAAGTCGGTCGAGTGGCTTCAAGTCAGCGCGTCTGGGACGGCTCGCTGCAAGGGGTGAATGACCTTGAGGCAACAAGGTCTAGAGCAATGGCGCCAGACCGGCCACGATGGCTGCCCACTACAAAACTACTGGGAATGCGCGTTTGTACTTTGAGTGGTTGAGAGATAGTTGTCCTAACCCCTGACCCAACAGTATTGTGTCCATCAGCTGGGGATGCATAACCACATCTCACAAATTCATTTATTTTGGCATTTAATGGTAAAAGTAGCGTCATCTTTTAATTGGTGAGAATATGGAGGATCCACATTTCTGAAATCACAAAGTTCTTAGATGTTCACCTCTTTTGTTAAACCCAGATGTTACCCGGAGTAGGGAACCACGACCATAAACCATACCCTTGCCGTCGCATGGTGACCGGAAACATTGCTGAAAGGCGCATTGACAAAGACAAGAGGGACCAGAATGGCCACTTCTGAAACCTTAGTCGTCGTCAGTAAGTGACGCCCAACCACAGGTTTGGTAACCTGGTATCCGAGATCGAACCCCTTAATAACTGAACGCTAATGTTCAACGCTGGGAGCACTGTTCACTGAACACGCGCGCCTCGTTGTGCCACAGAATTCAATCCGAAAGACTCGCAATCGAAGTGCACTATACGTAGAACAATTGCTCGACGGTAAGGGTTAAGTATATGCACGGGGTAAGGAAAAACTATGGACAGCTGCCCACAATACTTTTTTGAAGCAGGTGCTTTTCGGTAGAGTTTTGGTCGACCCTCCGTCGGCAGGATGACATTTGCTGACCTGCACCGCCCCGAAGAGCCCGTACTGCTGAAATGTCTACATTGGTCCATTGTTCTGCACCCACCCACACGTGATTCTTTAGTAAGAAAAAAAACGTTTGGCACGGCGAGCAATTAGGTAGTAAAAAATATACCTGAAATATTGTTAGATGGGATGCCTACGTCTGCCAGTAAAGCAGGAGCGTTAAAACGCTGGCGAATTTGTTAAACAACCGTTAGCACTTTCTTACCCCGCGCATATACTTAGTCCTTGGCCTCCCGATCTGTCGATGGTTGATCGTGAAGGCAAATTAAAAGGAAACAGTCATTCTAGCGAATCTTCTCCAGGTGTTTAGTGTTCGTTTGCTTCCAAAAGAGAAAAAGCTAACAAACAAAGACCACTGACGGAGTCTACACGCTGAATCTTCTACTTATTCCATAAACAGTAGCAAAGAGCCCACGAGGGGTGGAAGGCAAGAGAAGGAAAGAGAAGACCATATGTGATGCAGCAGAGTAAGGAGGGTAAATTCTGACCTTCAGCAACATCGAAACCCTGAAACTTCACAGCCTGAGCGTAGTTAACCATGGAGGAGAGCAGCGGATGAATGGCAGTGGTTGCTCCCGTGTAGTGATACTGGGCCAGCATCGCCTGCTCCTCCTCGGCAGTTAAACTTCCCTGCAGAAGGCACAAAACACAAACAACAGAAACGATAAGAATCAAATGATGGCTAGCTGGTGTTGCTGAGCAGCCTTCTTTGTTCGGCTCTCCCCGTCAGCGGTTCCAGAACACCCTTGCTTATGGCGTACTGGGTGTTTCTTATGTGACCTGCATCCCCGCGAGGCTTCCAGTTTTAGACTGCTGTGAGCTATAGAGGGCAGATCTCCAGTTATGCTAGGAATTACTTACAGCCAGTGGAACACTCTAGTTAAGGCAGAAGCGCGAAACTTGAACTAGTAGAAAAGGGGTGTTGCTGAGTACCTCTCTGTAGTGGAGGACGGAGACAGAATGGACGAGGGAAAAACGCGGCTGCGGATGTCACAGCAGGTCAAGCAGACTACGAAATGCACGCGCGTAGTCGGCCGGCCAATCAGCATACAGTGTGCGTAATCGAACAAAGGAGATGTCTTCGCTCACGCATGCAGCCCAGACGAGCATTCGAAACTTGGTAACGGTAGGGTGTAGGACCCCACGTAGCTGGCAACTCCAACATGTACACAGAAATTAAGTGTGACTCTAAACATCAGTCGCTATTTACCGTTCCTATTGTTTGAAATTTCCTTGCCTTCCTGACTAAATGCAAACTTACCAGCGGCGGTTTATTCAAAGTCTGTTGTTTTTTTCAAAACTGCCGTTCATTTTTTTGATCATCGCGCCCACTTTCTTCACCAAATGACAACGTACGATGAGACTTTCGGGCAAAAATTTATTTAATCTCTGGGTCTCCTTGTTCTCCATCGTGCGTGTCGCCCCACAGGTAAAAACCCCTCTGCCACCAGCCAACTATGACACAGTCCATAGTTGGGGTCCTAAACCCTACCGTTGCCCGCAACTATCCCGTAGAAGGTTATATCTCCAAAGAAACAGCCAATCTGCGAGCGACACACCAGTGTCAAGGCTGTTCTAGAACCGTTGTGATCCGAATGAATAAGGCGACTTTTTATCGCGCTCAACATCGTATAAATGGGTTGACCACGGAACCCGTCTTCCTTCTCCTTCCTTTAACTGTCCGGACATAAGACTCCCAAGCTTGCTTCGACCGATCTACCAAATTGACCATGATGGTCACGCCCACCACCTGTTTCTCTTCTGTATAAGTGGCAACATAATTCGCCCAAAGAGCAAATTTTGGTTTGTCAGCCATCCTTATCGAGAGCTATGAAGCAAGCATCAAGGCCAGATCCAGCTGAAACAAAGCATTCCAACAGAAGCGAGCAGGTGAGTTTCAGGAATCAGTTCAGAAGCATAAGGTGCGACCACTGGAACAAGAAATATATTGGCATGACGCTAAGGATTCTCATTCGAACCCATCATCAGAGACGGTCGCAGATAAGGGTAGGAAAGGCACAGGGAGTGAAGTATTTATGGGACGTAGTTGCCGTGCGATCACATGCGAAATATAATTACCAGCCATCGCGACCACCGCTGGGGGGAGTGGTAATTGATGCGATGATGCCTCGTCAGTCCACGACCGAGTCGTTAATTGCCGCCGTCTCATCATCCGTGTTGGATTTCGACGTGATGAATGCTCGTCAGTCTGGCCCACTGTCACTGGAATTGTTGCTTGCCCGCGCCCTCCCCATGTGACTGATTTCCCTGCTTAGGGAATGTCTCAGCATCGAATATGGTGACGGGCGGTCATTGCGCTTGTTGATGGACTGCGGGTCTGAGAACCATGACTCGAGCAGCTCGCGGCCCATGCGCTTGTCACCCCTTGCGAGGATTTCAGTTCTGTCAAAGTTGGAGATGTGGCCAGGTCTCGTCGAATCAGCCGTGATCTGAGAGCTGCACGTACATCACTCGCGTTCAGATTAATTTTCCGGTTTCTCCGTAACTGTATCAGATCCGGTAAACGACATTTCCTGCCCTGGCATTGGGTCCCTTGACCTGAAGACCTGGCGCCCGACGGTTGCTTCCGGCCTGTGTGCAATCCCAACCCCAAGTAGGGTGAGGTGACCGAAGGCTTCCGAGACGAGTGAGAATCCGAAACGTCAGGCCAATAAACGCACCGACGACGAGCCATCATCGCACCAATTACGATCCCCCAGCGGTGATCGTGAGAGCTGTTAATTATAGTACGCATGTGGACCCACGGCAGCTACGTCCTACAAATACTTCACTCCCTGTGCCGTCCCTACCCTTATCTGCGCGACCGTCTCTGATGATGGATTCGAGCGGGAATCCGAAATGTCAGGCCAATAAATTTCCTGTTCCAGTGCTCGCACCTCATTTTTCTTCTGAAAAGCATTACAAGTTGTTCGACAACGACTGTGCTGCACAGTTTCATAACTTCCTCTGCAAAAATCAACCTAAGCAGGGGAAAAAAGGAGATATTGTACAGACACAGTCTAGACGAATGACCTTGGCTGCAAAGCGCCACATAACAAGGGGCGTGCTAACGGCGCTTTCAGTCAGGCACATTTGTCGCCGCGAGAAACAGGATGCCGAAAAAACCGATGATCCGGGGGTTGGCTTGACCTTTCTTTCAGGTCTTCCTTGTGAGTGCCCACTTCTTCTTTTAATGTATAAACTTTAACGATGTACGCAGAAAAAGCCAAGGCCATCCTGCTGCCATTTACTGTTAGGGGATCAATAGCTAGGCGTCTGAGAAGGACGCAAACGGGTAAGGAGGTATGAGTGAGTGAATTAAAATGGTGAGGCCCAGGAGACTGACCAACAGTGCGTGACCGATCTCATGAAATGTTGACCAGAATTTTGGAATGAGTTTCCGGCTAGGAAGGATTACTTAAGTGAGATTGTTATACTGATTATCATGCAGCATAACCCTATAAGTTTCCCAATTTCCGAATAATTTTCAGCCTGAGCTGCCATTGCATTAGCGTTTAGCAATTTCAGTCTACGAGGTGCATGCTTTCCGCGTAAGTAATATCATATATTTCTCTATGCCTTTAAGAAGATACCGCATAGAGTTCGTGAAATTTTGCAATGGATCCGGACTGGGTTGTGCATTTTATGAGGAGCATTAGTAAACGGACATGTGCGGTCTTGCATGCATGGACATCGCACGGTCCTAAAAATCTCATAATTAAAAACTTTTTTAAAACCTAAATACACACTTTCTTCGGACATAAAACATAAAGAAAATGTGGTTTCCTACCAAATGAGCAAAGGAAAGCATATTTTCGTACATGTTTTCCATAAAGTATATTTGAATTTGCAAGAACATCGAAAATCAGTAGGAAAAATGCATGCTACTTAAGTAGTCATTTTTTACCGAGTGTGGTTTCTGCAGGAGGTCAAAAAGAAATGCATTCAAAAGCTGATCTCCTGGCGAGTCCGAAATGTTTTACGGTTATGCTGCATGATAATCGCTATAAGAACCCCCACCTAAGCAATCCTTCCTAATCGGAAACGCATTCCAGAATTCTGGCCAAGATTTCATGAGATCGGTCACGCACTGTACTGTGATAGCTGCCGTCTACCCTGATGGCCGGAAACGCAACTAAGGCCTAACAAGAAGAGTGTGCACAGCACGCACCGTGTTCTAGCCACCGTTCAATCGGAAGCCAAACCGGAAGCAAGACAGTTTCTGTCTGTCAGTCGTGCAGCGGAACGCTCAGCTAGAAGGTTCTCGCGTCTGACAGTCGCGGACCGCGTGAGGCGGTAATGCCACCAACAGGCCTGGCAGATGTGTTGTTGCATTTAAAAAGGCCACAGCCAGTGTTGTCGTCGCTGTTTGGTAAGACGCAGAGACCGCAAACTGAGGGGAGAAGAAGTCAAGCTTCGAATCCAAGAGCTGCTAGAAAGCCGCTAAATGTGGCCAAGTTTTGGGATTGCGGAAGGGCCAGTGTCCTGTCGAGGGCTGATGATGCTGGAGGGTGGCTGGTTCGTATTCAGTAAACAAAGGCAATGTTCGTTCAGACTACCGCCACACAGGCAGAGCTGACTCCCTGTTAAGCAGCAAAAATTGGAAGTGGATAAAAAGGGCTTCATGGGGAATGCAGGAAGGCGGCTGCCCAGTTGCAGGCAAGACGCTTCGGTTGGACCCACCTGGCACCGTAGGTAGCTGTACGCTAAATTCTAGACCAGCACCTACTCACGTGCTGCAGTCTTAACCCTAACACCCCTTCCCCCACGGAATTTAGCACAGCGCCGGCCACCTGTAGTACAGGGAGCCCATACTTCGGTACCATACGAAAAATTCGTACTGTCAAAGTAGTCACTGGTGAAGACGCATGACAATGAGGTTAGAGTGACAGGTGGGGTGTGTATCCCGTACGAGAAAGGCAGTTGTGACCTGAATTTTGACTGAGGAATGCGGTGGATAGGCCGGCAAATGTTGTCAGGGTAGGGGGTTGGGAAGGGCGGGGAGGCGAACTGTACAGACATTTATCTCCCAGAAGCGATGCACACGTAGTGTGTTAGTCAGGGGACAACAAACAACTCCCAACGAAATGCGGAATTGTGAAGCTAACGAGGCTGTAAAAAGGCGCTGGCAGCTGCATTAGCTTGGCGCAGTCCCGGGAAGTTACAAGTGCAGAGTTCGTAGGCAGTTGGCTTTCGTAGGAAAATAAACCAATATTGTGGGAGTTGGGAACATACCTCTTCCTGATTTTTTGTTCGTTCGCAGGTTGTCGATGGGGGAAACGCGGAAGGATAAATGAGAGGGAGAGAGAGAGAAAAAATGAATTATGTTGTTTTCCGGAAGTCTGCTTTCAAACATGGCACAACAAAAAGGAGGAATAGAGACCAAAGTTACGCTACTGCTGATCACGTGATGCCACCAAAGCAGAATCCGACATAAGTGCTGTTTCCATAGGAAACTGGATGAGGCCAAGAGAAAGGGACTGAGAGACGATAGCAAAGCGCGCAACACGAACCAGCGCAGTCCAGATCTGTCGATCAGTTCGGTGAGACACGTGATTTTGTCTGCCAGTCCAATGCGATAATGAGGATTGAGCAACTGGAACCCCTAAATGACCGTAGTAACTTTCAGCGCCCTGTAAAACTCGGAACGCCGTCTGTCACGGATGGCTGCAGCGCTGACTTGTGCATGAACTAGTCTTCAGTGTCGAAGGTCTGAGTTGCATTTGCTTCGTAAGCTCTTTCCGCGCCTAGAATGAAGTGGCGTCGCTAAAATAGCCTAAGGCGTCCGTATCACGCGAGGCGTTGTTCGTTATTGGATACGGCAACAGCTAAGGCAGCAACACAGCTTGCCTGACCTGTGTACTGCAGTCCGTTGAGGAGACATAGCTTCTACGCACCGCCTCACGTAGGGCACTGGGTGGTAGTAGTTCTAGTCGAATAGCGGTATGGGCGAAAGTGTGGTTGATTCAGAAAGATTAGAATATCATAGGAATTAGCAGCAGAGGGGTAGAAATGAGATCAGGCGGTTTGACTGCCCTGAGCGGAGGTCGGAAAGCTCTGGTAGCGAGATTAGGCAGGTACAATAGTATTCCGACTTATTTTTTAGATAAAATGTGTAGTTACGTGGCGTTGCACAACGATATGCGTATATATGGGCAAAATTTTATTACCGAGAAAGACAAGAGAAACGGAAGTGGTCACTTCTGGCTTATTAGCTGTCGTCAGCCAGCCATACCCAACCCCGAAGTGTAGAACACCTGGGGCTCGATTCCGCGACCTGTTATTTGGACGACCAAAGCCTCTGACCACTCAGCCACGGGAATATACGATGGCGGAAAGGCGTTGGCCGATCGCTTTTACGAAACTCACTCATTAAATCATTTACCATTCTGCCTATATTATGCTCCGCTGAGCGGCTGCTGGTTGGACTCGAGAGATAGCCCATAAGACACAACAGGACGAGCGAGTTCCGTAAAAACGATCGGTGAGCGCCTCTTTACCATTATATATAGGGCAAAGGTATTATACCGTACCCCCGACGTAGATAATAGCTAAAAGTCCCGACATGTGTTTCACCGATATTCTGAAGCTGCAAGACACAGGTGCGAGGGATTCGGCTCCTCAGTGGGTCCTCCAGCGTTCTCTATGCGGTTTCCGGCATATATATATGGGTGTAGAGAGGAGCGCCGACAAATACTAGAGAGACATAGGCTATAATTTCTGTCGCACTAGCTATTGTCAGCCAGCCATACTCAATCCCGGGACCTGGACCCAGATTCTTCGGTCATTGGGCGTTAAATACAACGCCTTACCACTGAGCCACAGACCCGTTGTCCTGTTGAATGCAATAAGCAGCATTAACTATCCTGGTGAGGCGGCCTCACGACGACTAATAAATCAGAAAAATCCACCCTAGTCTCCCTTGTCCTTATCAGTACTTCTTCCCAGATTTTCTTAACTAGTTGCTCCTCCCCCTTTGATCGTAAGTTGTTTCACAGGCGGATGACTCCAAAACTCATTTGTTATTAGACTTCTGTATTAAAAAACGAATTACTAACAAGATTTGCAATTGTTTAGAGGTGACTGGGCAACAACTTGGAGGGAATAAAAATGTTAGACTGCCGTAAATCGCACATGCCAAACAACCAGCGGTTCAGCGTCCCAATAAAGTTAACGGCTGGATAGACAGGATAGCGCATAAAGACGCACCTTCTTGTTGACAAGGCGTTTCATTTCGGCCTCTGAAAGCTTGGATGGCAGCGAGGAACCGGAAGGGGAGAGGGTGTTTATGGTGGTGCCCGATCCTGGTCGACTTTTGGCCTCCGGGTGGGGATCAATGTCAAGGGCTTTGGCTGGACTCGTTGGATCAATATCTTGTTAAGAGATAAGAGGGATCAGACGTTAGAAACAGAAAATTTTATAATAGCTGAACGTTAAGCGGACGACTGGGAACCAAAGTCAGGGCCATGGAAGTAACGATAGTACAGCTATGCCCAAAGAGAGTTCTCGAAACGAAGTCTAAGAAGATCATAAGAATTTTTTCTGATAAGAGAATAGACGGGTTTGTGTAAGTGGAAAATATATGCGATATAAGAAAGTAGAAAAACGGTGAGTTTCGACGGAAAAAGCATAAAAAGAGCCAGATCGAAGTATCTAACGCGAACTTCAGAAGTTGAACAGGTTAAGGAGAATGCGGTATTAGATAAAGGATAAACGGTGCAAACAGAATCCAGGCCAGACTTTAAACTGTCATTTAAAACTTGATCAGTGAACGCCACTACATCATATAAATATACGAAGGGAATACCATTCAACCTTATGTCATATATATATATATATATATATCAATCAGGAATGGGCGCACACCGATCTATTGGCTTCACAAAGCAAACAAGCTCCGTATGTGTGGCAAAGGTCACGAACAGGCAACCAATTACCAGGCCGAAGTCGGCCAAGTCATAATAGCAGCGAGGAGGGACGACAGAGAATGCGGGTAGATTGATACAGCACTGTTTCGGGCTTATTCTGCCTTCATTCAGCCAATCATAACCCTGACCACCAGCAGCTGAGACCAGAAACACAAACATGCGCACAGACGCACCTGGCGCAGTCGGTCCACCACTGAGGCCTACCAGATGGGTCATAAGCACTTCATGGAACCGAAGTTCATCAGTGCCTCGCCACCTGTCATTCTCTGTCGCTGCAGATCGGGTATTTATCAATCAGGAATGGGCGCACACCGATCTATTGGCTTCTTGGTTGCCCCAAAAGAACTGTCTTCGAGAAAGGACGTGCAGAAGCAGGATTATAAATATTGACTGACGCTTTTAAGCGAAAACACGCGCAGTCAGGATTAATTTTGGACGCCGGGAGACAACTTCAGCACAGATTTCATTTATTTTTCTGACATTTCGTACAGTGTGTCGTGGAAACCTACGCCCGGCGCGGTTTGTTTATTGTTATATGTCAGACCTATCTTGAGTGTCGCTTTAGCCAATTTAACAGACATGGGTCAGAAAACGGGTATGCTGATGCTTTACTCTCAGCCTCTAAAACGGGTTGTGCTGTCACGCCAGATCTAAGCGGTGAACACATAGGTATGGCGTGCGGCAGATGCATTGGACCGATACGAGGGTTAGATTGGAGTCCAGCAGGTGTTATCGGAAATGCGCAAATGCCAACATGCGGGGTGTGGTGAAGGCCCAGTTGCAGGCTCACGTCGCGCCAACTGGGATCCCTGCCACTCCCCCTCTTTTAAATTATGTGATAAAGTCCTCGTGAGTGCGCGTTGTGGACCAGGGGTTGTGGCGGTATGTCTAGGTGCGGATTTCTGTCGTGCTAGCCACCTGCGTCCTCTCCCGCGGCCGGCTTTCTTGACTCAGTCTTGAAGAAGAAGACACGATCGCCGGAACCAGAGCTTTATTGGCCTGACGTTTCGGATTCCTGCTCGAATCCATCATCAGAGACAACAGCAGATGCGGATGCTTCATGCACAGGGGGCTGCAGTATTTATAGGATGCAGTCGCCATGCTACCGCATACCTGTGTAAATTCACGGCTACCCCCACCCTCCATCAGAGATTGTTGTACTTGGTGTGATTACTGTTTGATGGCCGACATTCGCGTCGTTAATTGCTGCAATTTCATCACGTGCGTTGGATGTTGGCGTGATGATTGCTCGACCATCTGACACACCGAACCTGGTGATGGGAAAAAGTGTTCACCTGTGCGCTCTCCGCGTGGCTAATTGCTCGGCCTAGGCGAAGTTTCAGCACAGAGTATGGAAGGCGAAGTTCATTGCACTTGTTAATTGACTGGGGGCCAGTAAACCATGATTCAAGTAGCTCCCGGCTCACGCGGTTGCCACCTCTTGCGAGAATTTCGACCTCGAGCAGGAATCTGAAACGTCAGGCTAATAAAGCTCTTGTCACGGCGATCGTGTCTTCCTCTTCAGGACTGCTTCCTTGGACTTGTCTCTTCGCTTCTCTGGCTTGACTCAGTCTTGACACCGGATCCGGGAGGGTGAGGGAGGAGAGTGCGACAGACGCTATGCAAGTCTTCTGTTACTTTAAACAAATTCATGACAGTCAAACTGTCGTGATGTACGTTGGAGTGCGGCTTTAGACCCGACTTGTTGACTGGTTTCGAACACGTTTCTAATACCTGACCGGTGAGAGGGAAAAGAGCCAACCTAGATCGCAGCCATCACGGACCCTCCTGACCATGAGATACTGTAAATAATGACAAAAAACTAAATGCCGTCCACTGATGAGGCTAACCCCTCGCGCCTGTGTCCTGCTGTGGCAGAATACTACCTAAACACGCGCGTCTGGGCTTTTAGCCAGGACATCTGCTTTCAAATCATGAAGCACATGTAACTCCGCCTTCTCATGTTGCATTGCCTCCTTCCAACTGTGTCGTCCATTGGTAACTTCCAAGGCCATAAGACCAGCACGTGGGTGGTGCGCGGTGGCCGTTGTAAATCTAGTTACTGCGCCCAGTCGACGTCAGCCTGGAAAGCGGGATAGGCCCTGTGAAAATCATCACTGCACCGCAAAGGATTGGAACGCAATATCGGTGGCCGAATCTCCGCAAGAGTCCTCCTGGTCGAGGCGGTGCGCGAGTGAGTGGTCGCGGTGGATAACAGTGTTACGCCAGTCGCAGACTGGGGGCACACTGATTCATGGTATGCAGTAGTCAGTGTGAGCTGAGCCTATATACGTCGACATCAATTACTGCAATGTTTGCCATGCATTTTACGAAGGCACAGACCACGTCATCAAATGTCTCTAACTTCATCACCGGTCGGCCGACAGGTTCGGACACGTCACTGGTGCATGGAAAAGGGAGAGATATGAAGAGGTCAGACACAGGAATACGGGCTGCCCCCCACCCTCCCGCGTACTACAGGTGGTCTGGCGTTACATTTCAGGGGTGGATATGTCAGTTTCTTAACTCTAACGCAAACCACACCTCTTATACTTATAGCCCTAACCCCAACCCCCCGTTCCCCGTGGGGACCGATATTCCTATACTCAACAATCGGTCCGGCGGAGTAGAACGCCCAGACGACTGTACGGCTGAGAAGGCTTTCCATAGAGCTGAGCGACTGTTGCATTAGCCGAAAACGAAGTGGACATCACTCCCGACTGAGGAAAGAGCCTGTGATCAGTGGCAGAGCCTTCGCGACAGTGCCCAGGACAGTGAAGTCAGTGATGGCCACCTGTCCTTACAAGAAAGTGCACAATCAGACGCCACGCGATCTCCATTAGAGGGAAGCCAATGTAGAACACGTTGTAATCACAACTGCCGTCAATCGCTCGCTCCAGAGCAGTTCTCCCAGTAGTGCGCCGATTGCATCGGTTTATTTAGGTCTGCAGTTTTCGCGGCTCCGACGTAAGATGAAGTGCATGGGATGTTGTGCGTAGCAGCTGCGAAGCCAAAGTCTAGACACAGATGCAGATGTATTGCTCCGCTGTCTACAACACCACCTCTGGACCTGTCCTCTGGCCCAGCAACCATCCAGATTCCAATTATCCCGTAGTCATTGTTCATGTTCCGACAACAGTAATACTAATGCTGCCATCGATACGGGTAGTTTGCTCGCGCAGCTATAGGAAGGTGGATCGAAGAGAAAGAGGGTTAACACTATCTCGAGCTCCTCCCTCATCCCTCTGCCTCATCCTTATTTCTACTCACTTGGTATTTAAAACGTTTAAAGAAGCTCCGCTTTACGTCAGTGGGAGATGTTACTTGTTTTGACTTTCAATGACGTGTCTCCCATGGTAACAATTTATTCTTATTGCTCGGTAAAATTTTACTCGTTCTAATATAAGGATCCGGAAGCTGGATACCAGAATTGCGGGTCACAAGGGGTTTCGTTTGCGTCACCGTCAGAGAATCGCACTCTGAAACCACACCCGCATATGTGACTTGTGTACGTCCAGTGAAGACTGGATGGGGTGCTATGTGAAACCACTCGGCGGCCGTGGGGTTTATGAGCAACACGATCTACCAAAACCTTTGTGGGTGATGATCAGAGAGGTTGATTGTCGCCAGTTCAAAACGTGAGCACTAACGTAGCGCAAAAGGAGTTGTTAGGAATAACTAGACAAGATAAAAACATGGGCCTAGTGTTGGGGGGCCGGGGTTTAGCCTTCGTGCATTTGGAAGTAAAAAAACATCGGGAGAAAAGTGCACCTGTCCTGTGTAACAAAACTCACTGGTCCCGCAGTAAAAATAGGGCGCACCGCATGCGTCAGTGTCCCCTTAAAGGGAGGAATACTGTCTAGGGTGAGACTGCCAAACTGATAAACAGGAACCATCATCCGAGATAAACTTTCACATGATGATCTGCTAATTTTTGAAGGGGCATCTTTTCCAGCGCCTTAGATAAATTACCACTTGAAAAACAGTGCTACTCAAGCCTTTACGCATTTAATCACGACAAAGGATTTGATGTCGACAAAGATGCAGGCAGATTGATACAGCATTGTTTCAGACCAATTCTGTGCAAATCCAGTCAATCGTAACCCAGACAAAACTACCTGAGATCAGAAACTCAAACGTGTGCACTCAGATAGCAGAGATGATTCAAAGACGATGTCCATTTGATGGGTCATTAGCACTTCGTAGGGCAGAGGTTCATCAGCGCCACACCATCTGAAATTTTTCGCTGTAAACTGGATATTTATTCAAGCAGAAATATGTGCACACCGATCCCGTTGTTTTACTCAGACAAACAATCTCCGAATGGAGCGATGATAGCAGAGGGAGAGATGACAGTTGGTGGGGACAGACTGATGCCTTCATTCAGTCAACCATAACCCTGACTACGATCTGGGACCAGAAGCACAAACATGTACGTGCAGACGGAGCATAGAGGGGCTCTACTAGATGAGTGAAAAACACTTCATCGAACTGAAGTTGATTAAATAGCTCGACTGTCGTTGCCGACGATGTCCACCGAACCGCAAGATGATTTGTGCGTGAGTTAATTTATAGTGGTAGTAGACTTGCACAGTATCTACCTCAGTCTCCTACTCCTCAGCTGGACCCGGTGTCAAGACAGAGTCAAGAAGAGTGGAGGTGGGGGGAGGGCGCAGGTAGACGGCACGACCGAGCCCGCACCTAGGCGTACCACCACAAACCTCTGGTCTACACAACAAATGACCAGAGGTTTAAGCAATAACATCATCAACAATGACAGCAGCAGCAGAAAGACGAAGTTCATGAGTGCCTCAGCATTCTGCCTATATATCATGCGCCGCTGGGCGGCTGCTGGTTGGGCTCGAGGGAGAGTCCACAAGGCATACCGGGACGAGTGAGTTCCGTAAGAACGATCGGTGAGCGCCCCCCTACCATTGTATATTCCCGATCGAAAACCGACAGGGCAACGGGCTCGTGTCTCGGTGGTTAGAAGCGTTGGACTTTTAATTAACAGGTCGCGAGTTCGAGGCTCGGGTGTGCTACACTTCGGGGTTGGGTATGACTGGCTGACGACGGCTAATAAGCCAGAAATGACCATTCCAGTCTCCCTTGTCTTTGTCAGTAATATCATCTGACGTTCTCTTTCGATACGGATCCGGTATTTATTTAAGCAACAATGGATGCACACTGATGCCCAAAGCAAATGAGCTCCGAATCGGTGATGTTCGTCATGAAATGACAACCAGAAAATTATCACTACCAAAACACTGTAATGCCGCTTCAAGTGACTGACAGGCACAAAACCCGATTTTTAGTAAAGCTGGTGAAAGAAGGCAACCTGCTGTGTGGCTGCCCTATAAAATCAGGCACCGGAAATTCATGGAACAAAGCACATAGCACGAGTATTGAGAATATAAGAGGGAGAGGAAAGACACTTATTTAAAAACTAGCACGTCGACTTATGTTCACTGACACCCAGTTTTGCAATCCCGCCTAGGCAACCACTTTAAAGACTGTGGCAGGATTTCAGGCGGTCCACACGCAAATTGCAATCGTCCAAATTTCTGTTAGCGTCGGGGGGGAGGGAGCTCACCAGGTGGAGAGTTAGACAACGCGAGCGCAGACTCAGCCAAAAATAATGCGAATAAACCCACCGGGGTTGGGAGACGAACAGTTAAGACGTCGGTAAGGCAGGTTAACAGAGGACAGAGCAAAGCAAAGGGGCGCACTCTGCCACCGGTTCACACATATACACACACACGGGTATTTTGCCTACCGTGGAGCGCGCAACACTGCAACAAACAAAGCAGCAAGTCAATAGTAGTGAAAATGCGATTTCCAGGTGGCAAGTCAAAAGAAAAGGAGGCGTTCACCGGGAGAGGTGGCCGTGCGAAGGTTCGACCCAAAGTCGGAGGCAGCAACCCATGCCGCCCAAATGGGACACGTTTTCAACTTTGACGCCGTTGAAATTGTGAGCCGAGGTGATGATCATACGGAAAGGCAGGTGCAAGAAGCCTGAATGTCCGCCGACTGCTGCTCTGTCAACCGGCACATCAATTTGCCTCCCGCCTATGTGGTTTTACGGACATTCCAGACGGGGGACAGGCACGGTGCGGGACAATCGGGGCCGTCAAGTATCGCCGGGGCCGACGATGATGGGCGGGATTCAGGTCACGGGGACATGCGGGTCGGATGCAGCCACACAGGCGGTATTGACGGGCCAGGCATCAAACAAAGTTCGCCATACAAGGAAAGCCGTGTGCATGACTTCTCAGTCTCTAAAGATGGGTAGAAGCCACGACTACTCGAAACGTCAGACCTCCAACACACCTCTCCCGGTGAACGCCTCCTTTTCTTTTAAAAAACAGCAAGTCCCCTGAGTGAGTGCGGTGTGGCCGAACTGATACCCACCAAGCCGCTGAGAAGACCTTATGCTTTTGATTAGTGGGGCAACCTACACAAACGAGGAAGATGGATGGTTACATTTTAAAAAACCGAAGTAACTACAAACTCATCTATAGGCGACTTTTGGCTACTTTCAGGCAGGTTCTGCTGCTGAAGCTCGCTACCCATCCACTTAAAAGTCGCGTAGGAAGTCCTTCGGACAGACTTGACGGGAGAGTAGAAAGAAAAAGGCAGTTTCCTGAGCGTCGCTAGAGGAAAGGCGGCGCGTTCGAACTATAGTCGGCTCTTAGGACCCGCGCCATGGCGCTGAAAGTCTGGTATTTAACGTGTGGGTCAAAGCCGACAAAAAGTGGGTTGGTTGAGTGGTCCGACAAGAAAATCCTCTGGTAAACCAACAGACCGTTTGAATAAAAAAAACCAGGTAGCCTTTCTGTGGGTCAGAAAGGGACAGAGGACACTTAAGGAAGATACGGAAAATGCAGAAACACACCATTCAAGGGGCCGACTTCGCCGTCCACACAAGCGATCGTATCGGTCAAGTCAGCACTCTCTGTTTCCTCTTGGATGGGATCAGTCTGACCCTTCAGGAATAGCTCCAACTGGTCTAGAAATAACAAAAGGATGAAGGTGAGAAAAAGCGCGGAGATGAAACATAGACAATGCAGATTTAGATCCAAATGGTATACTGCTAGATTCCTCTAGTGGCATTTTCAACGAGTGTTTGCTAACAATGACAAGGATTACTTGACAACGCTAGTTACTGAGACAACTTGTACCAGCGCCCAAGGCCGCAGTGAAAATATACATCTACCGGACTTGCAGGAGGGTGAGGAGACGGAAGAGGGACGGGGAGGGGCGAAAAGGGAGGAGGAATGAGGGGAGAAAGGGGGAATGTGACTTAGGAGAGAGAGAATGAAAGCGGAAGATGGAGGGAGAGGAGAGGGAGGAGGGGGAAGGGGTGGACTCGCCAAAAAATTAGCTCCCGAAAGATACCATTTAAACGGGTGTCCAGGAGTACTCATACAATGTTACCAAAGCCCCTGCAAAGATATGCGGTTTTACAAGTTTTAATAACCCCAATCATCTGCTTTCGTCAGTATTTACAGACTTTGTATTTTCCACTGAGTTTCCTTCTCTCGAGATTTTTTTCAAACTGGGCGGGATTCTCCTCTGACATTAACTTTCGGCCGCATACACAGTGCGCAGATGACGCTTGCAGTAGGTGAATCGCAGAATTCCATGCTAGCCGTTCCAGGTGCATGGGCGTGTTTTATTAAATTTCTTCTGCGACTGCGTTCAGTGCGCATGTATCAGTATCATAAAAGGGTTACCTTCCTGTTAAATGCATCTGAAACGTTATGATCACAGAATCCACTAGTGTTCTGCACACCTTTTTTTCTATCTGCTCCGTGGGTGTATTGCAGTCGGTATCATACGAAGTTACAGATGAAAGCTTTAGCACAAAATGATCATCCAAAACCAATCACAGAAACCCCATACGGTTGACGGACGGGCGTCGTGTGTGGTCTGAAGAAAACTGGGCATTCCAACTCCACTAAAGAATGCATATGAGAGCTGTGAACGCGACTGGTCAGCTGAGTGAAGATGCCAAACCGAGTTTCCGGCACAGTGGAACGAGCAGGTCTCGTAACGTGATTGGTGGGCGCCCCTATTCCATTATTTATATACATAATGGTGGAAGGGCGCTCACCGTGTTACGGAATTCACTCATCCCGTTGGGCCTTCGGGCCGCAAAGCAGCTCGCACTTAAGGCATAGTAGTATTACCGACAAAGACAAGGGAGACTGGAATGGCCATTTCTGGCTTATTAACTGTTGTCAGAGTTCGGGAATTAAGTAACTTTTATTGCGTACATTTTCGAATATGGCACCCCAGTTCGTCGTTAGACGAATGGACAACGCATGAGAACGGTTGAATTTAAACCGTGCCTGGCGAAAGATTCTGCGGTTGGCTGAAGCCTATGCCAATAAGCG
Organism: Spirometra erinaceieuropaei; assembly: GCA_902702965.1. Taxonomy (NCBI): domain Eukaryota; kingdom Metazoa; phylum Platyhelminthes; class Cestoda; order Diphyllobothriidea; family Diphyllobothriidae; genus Spirometra; species Spirometra erinaceieuropaei. Next base: position 249,927 of record CACRXP010000649.1, read on the forward strand.
TCCACCGAGCTCATTTACTAGTTTTGCTCGTTCCCATTTAACCATGAGAAAAAAAGTCCAATCGGCCAATTATGACTTCATCTGTCGTGGTCAGAGTGAGAAGTCTGCCTTAAGCCAAATACATGAGCATCAGCTGGCGGTGAGGAGGCGTGACCATCTATCCCTAAGTATTCATGCGCAAACCAGAAACTGGGCATAAATTTTCATTGAACCTATTAACGCTCGGGTTTGAACCGCGAGTGCCGCAAACATGGGGTTGGACAAGGCTGGTTGACGACAGTTAATAAGTCGATAATGGCCATTCCGGCCTCCCTTGTCCTTGTCGGGCCGACAGGAAAAATGGCCCGTGGATCGGTGGTAAAACGTTCGACTCTATTATTAGAGATTCTGGGTTTGAATCCTACGTGTCCCATACTCGGGATTGGAGATGACTGGCTGTTTATGACTTATAAGCCAGAAATGGTCTCTCCGGTCCCCCTTATCCTTGTCGATACTCCATTATCTATATATCCATATATGGGCAGAATGATATTACCGACAAAGACAAGGGAAACTGGAATGGCCATTTCTGGCTTATTAGCCGTCGTCAGCCAGCCATACCCAAGCCCGAAGTGTGGAACACCCGAGCCTCGAACTCGCGACCTGTTGGTTTAGAAGTCAACGCCTCTTGGGTGTTCCACACTTCAGGCTTGGGTATGGCTGGCTGACGACGGCTAATAAGCCAGAAATGGCCATTCCAGTCTCCCTTGTCTTTGTCGGTAATACTATTC
>CACRXP010000649.1:254762-271433 GCA_902702965.1 Spirometra erinaceieuropaei
AAGACAGAGTCAAGAAGACCGGAGGCGTGGAAGGGCGCAGGTGGATGCCACGGTCGAGCTCGCACCTTGGTGCTGCGTGAATTACAGCGAGAAGGATGACTTCTTTGTGACCAGCCAAATGTCAAAACTAAGCAACGCTAATCTGCCATGAGTGAGAGTCTCGCTGTCGCGTGCGATGGCGTCCACCGTATGTTCCCACAGGGTGGGCGCAAAACCGGTGAGGCAGGCTAGTGCCGCACTCTCTCCTTCCTCGCGCACCTTGCTCCGACGACGAGGTAGTGTGAAGGCGACCGGATGTGGACTATGGTAAAATGGTGAACAGAGCTGAACGGCACATCTACGCGCGCCACACACGACCTGGCCCATTTGCACGATGCGCTGAGTTTTCGCAGAATTGCGATTGGCTCGTGCCTGGCATTGGTGAGGGGCCATAGAGGTCGTATTAAGGAGCCACTGGGACTGCCATCCAGGGCTTCAGCCAGTAAACCAAAATGCACACCGAACTGACCAGAAGGACTGAGATATACCACAGTCAGCTGGCAGTCTTCTACGCCAAGACTTTCAGCGCATGTCAGACAAACTATAGTGAGGAAATCGCTGATGTGCCGTGGGAAGGAGATCCCCCGTGTCGACCTCTCTCTCATCCCCCTCACAGTCCACTGTCCGAGTCTATCAACCAGTTGTCGCTGGGGTTGGACGCAGTGGTCGGCGGGGCTTCATCAGCCCGTCGACGTCTGACACACAACCTGCTTCCCACACAAAGTTCCAAGCTCCCACAGAATAGGCAGTGAGGCAGATCTCACGTTCGTCAGAGTGTCATAGTTGCCATACGCAAGTCAACACAACACATGTCAGAAGCGACAACAAAGAGTCGATGGGCTCATCCTCCTGCCTCAAGAAGTCGCGTCCGGCCGACAATCACGCCACTTTTTTGTCAGACCTGTAAGATGTTCTGATCACCGCCACAGACTGACTAGCGCTTCCAGCAAACCGCGTGCGTGCATGCATCAGGGCAATCAACGGCGTAGAATTCCCAAACTAACCGATTCCCGCACTGCCGCCCTGATAGCATGCATACACACGAGATTCGGCCTCGCTCGCATTGAAGCAGTGGACTTGCCAGACAGACGTACTCTCTTAGACGCGCCTGGGGTGTGTTAGCAGATGAATGCTGATGAGGTCAGACGATCCCACCGCCTGAAGCAGAAAGTCGTTTCTAGTGCTGTCTTCCACCCGTTTCGGCTAAAGAGGAGGACTTTGTTCTGGTGTTAAGCGGTTAGGGTGCACCAACTAACCCCACACTTACCGCCTCCCCCCCCCCCCTTGTAGTTCCTCAAGCGCGCTACTAAGTGGTCACCAGTCAGATCTCCATGGCGGACATAACGAGTTAACGCAAGGTCATCCTCGAATGACATATTCTGATGAAAACCCAAAAACGCAAATAAGAGTGCGAAACTAGCATGAGAGACAAGATACGAAACGAGGGTGATTTCAAACAGCAAGCAAAATTATTCTAAGACTGGACAAACATAGACAACCATCAATTTACAAATCATCCCCCTCCTGCACGGGATAAAAAGGGTGTGAGAATTATGCGAGCGCAAGGCAAAACATCCTATACGGGTAATGATCGAATGTATAAGCCCACATTTTATTTCTATGGCACGCCTACTTATTTTAGTTTCGCCAGGCATGTTACGTTAGAGTTACGCTTCAGAGCGAGCTTAAGAGAATGAGTAAACTTAGGGTTGGGGCTAGGCCAAAGACTAGTATTAGGGAAAGGGCTGGGGTTAGGTATAAGTTTGCTTGCCGCAATACTGTCTTGCCGAATCCGGCCTTCTTTAACTAACAGCCTTGGATTGCCTACTTTCTGCCTGTTTAGACGCCCTTTGTTAGCATTTCCCAAATTGCGCGATCTGTGCCGGCACCTTGTCGGAGTGTCGCGTCCGTCGGTCCTGCTAATAAAACTAATAACAACATCCTTCCCGAGTTTTCAGGAGTCCTTGTGCTATATTTTTCTCATGGGGCCTACATATTCAATCCTTGCCTCTACCTGCTCCATAAGCAGCTAGAAGCATCGGCCAGTCTTTTACTGAAAAAGAGGTCAACTCACGGGATGCTTGTCTATGGGTTTCGTGAGAAGTAAATCACCGAGGATGTCTTCACAGTACTTTGCCAACTTGAATTGTTGGTGCTTGCTAAAGGAAACAAAACAGGGCACATTAGAAAGTTGTCGGCCTGGAAGAGGAGGGGGGAGGAGGAGGAGGAGGAGGAGGAGGAGGAGGCGTAATTGAGACGTCGGTGTAATTTATCGGAAGGAAACCAGAGTATACGTCACGTAGCAGCAACGTTAGGTGATTTCGTTGCAAGCTTCCCTTAGAACTGCAGGTTATAGCCCGTGAAGCCTCGCAAGTCCACGGATCATGGAATAGCAATTTTGGAGATACTACGCACCTTGCCTTTTTCAATATCAATGTTAATTAATGCGTGAACTTGGAGCAATGCCTTCGGAACAGATCTTTTCAGGCACGGCCGAGGTCTAATATGAATATTTGAGCTGAAATCCATCAGCTACTGCGGAATAACCGTGTAGTATTCACAAACCGCCAAAGGTCTTTTACGAAGGATTTACTCCTAATTCGTGCATTAATTTCCTTGGAAATTAAACAAGGCATGGTGAAACTAGAGTTCATATACCAGAAAACACAGGGGAAGGCTGGGGGACCCACTGATGAGCCGAGCCCCTCGCAGCTTCGTCAGGCAGCGCCACAAGATCGGCGAAACACGCGTGTCTGGGCTTTTAGCTAATACCTGTGTTGTCAGTATGGTAAACAATCATACAATTATATACTATGCACCGTCAGTTAGCCCAGTAGGCGTTAATGGTCAAAAAAGTAGGTTTTTAACCCGAGGACACTTGCAATCCCGAGTTGTAGCGCACTGTCAGGGGCAAGCGTTTTGCCCGCTATCATTGTTAGGCGTAGGCACGAACCCACCAGCTGAAGCCTAAACATCCAATCTGTCTGGCCGTCGACTAAAAAAGGAAGTTTCGCTTGTTTCCTGGGCAGGCTCCATGCTTAGCATTTCTGTCAAATGATTCAAAATGCAGGGCGCCCCGAATTATTTGGGCAAAAACCAGTCCTGTACACTTTATCATGAGTGGGGAGAATATTGATCGAGCCTCGGAGGCATTTGTTAATTTATCTGAGGTCTATCGTCGGAGACAAAGGCAACAACAGAACAAGCAACGATTACGGCGGTATTAACTAATCGGCGGTTAGCGACAGGTCGTGTGCATAGTTGCGCGGTCATCCACGTCTTTTCTGTTGTAGTTGTTGTTGGTGGTCAAAGTCGTGGTCAAACGTTTGCTGTGGACCAGGGGGTGTTGAATGGAACGCCAAGGTGCAGGTCCGGCTGTGCCAGCCCCACCTGCGCCCCCCACCTCGAGAGAGCCGCCAAACGTCCCGACTTCCTAGACTTGACTTACATGCAAATTGTGGTTGCAAATCTTTGAATTGCAGGTGTGTGTGTACGCCCTCCCCCGCCTCCGGGCTTCTTGACTATGTCTTGAGGAGAGAGAGAGTGAGGTAGATGCTGTGCAAGTCTACCCCCACTATGAATCAATTCACGCGCACGTCATCGTGCCTGACTCGCCTTGCTGTAGAGCACACGGTGGACATCGTCGGGCACGACGGTCGAACTATCATCGTATCTCGCGCAAAAACTGTCCTTCAAATTACAAAGGTCTGACTTAGCACATGCTTGGATCACGCGTACGCGCACACAAGCTGGCTAGGTGACAAATTGTCAAAAGTATCTACACACACACTGGGTCTCGAGTTTGATTTTGCAGCCGATAAGATAACTACCCACGCCAGAAACAAGACTAGCCGAGCAGTGATTGAGGCCTGGGCCTCGGATGATAACTCAGTCAATTGACGCGTTGATTTGGAGGTACCGGTGTTGGGGGCAGCCATCATACCCAGTCTGGTGTCAATGTGAAAGGGCTCGGTGGCTCAAGATCATCCACCCCTGCCATGCTGTTATCTCCGACGACGGACTCCTGGAAGACCTAGAAAGCTCAAACGAGTAAACAAATGGTTTCAGTATTCGATCAATCTTCTTCTTCCTCATTTACACACACCTGGAATTCGAAAATTCGCATCTACAATTTTGCACGTAAGTCTAACAGGTCAGGACGTTTGGCGGCATAAAAGAAATATTAGAGGCCACCATGGAAAATCAAAGCTACACCAGCGCACTAAAGTCATGCGAAGGAATGTACAGGCATTACCTGACTACTATACGTACCTGCAATGATTTTCAAAAGACATTATCACAGGACAATCCGATGTTACAAACGCTGTATCGCGCACAGCGTAAATGACATCCTAGTGGGAGGAATGTAAAAAAATAATAGTTCAGTTAACAAAACTGGATATAAAAATAAGTGAATGTTTGTTAGGAAGAAGCACAACAAAAGTCAACATACTTTGAAGAGGATGTCGGTACACATCGCCTTCCCATGAGTTATAATCGGTTCTTGATCATCGCCCTTGCCATCCCAACAGTCCAGTTCAATGCAGCTATAAAAATTAGCAGTTGACAGGAAATGATATATAGTTTTAGCACATATATATATATATATACTACGGTAAATGACACACATCGATCGCGCTTGGGAGCCCACACGTCCCCTTGTGCCTAAGGGCAAAATTACCGACCAATACAAGGGAGACTAGAGTGGCTTGTTAGCCGTCGTCAACCAGCCCTACCAAACCATATCACTGTACGATTGCAAAAGACAGAACAATGGGACTATGGCTCAGTGGTAAGAGGCGTTGCGCCCCGAACCAACAGGTCGTGAGATCCAGCTCCAGGTGTTCCACACTTCGGGGGTTGGGTATGGTTGGCTGATGACGGCTAATAAGCCAGAAATGGCCATCCTAGTCTCCCTCGTTCCGTTGTGCCTTGGGACTCATACTAGAAGCCTCGCGAGCAGTCGCACAGCGACTAGTAGAATGATGTAAATCGGGTGGTACCGACAAAGACAAAGGAGACCGGAAGTAAATGGGATGGGGTTCAAAAAGAGAAGCTGGAATTTGCTTGGTTGGGACGTCATAGGAACAAAAGTTTTCATAAGGTGACATGCCATGAGGCCCGTCGGTGCCTAATAAATTTAAATAGAACAGACAGGCGTGATCGTAAACATACCATTTTCTTATGGCAGTGGGCGCTCACCGATCAGGTAAGTTACGGAACATGCTCGTTCCGTTGTGCCTTTGGGGCTCATACTAGAACCCTCACAGACAGTTACACAGCGACTAGTAGTAGACATAGATGACATGGAGCCGACAAAGACAAGGGAGACGGGAATGGTCATTTCTGAAACCCCCAACACCACCCCTAACGTCCGCCACCTATCCAAACACATTCTTCACCCCCACGCCCAGAACTTCGGGGGGTACGAGCTGAAGACCTGCTGCTCGAGTCTCTGCAAAACTGCTTCGGCAATTAGTCCAGACAGAGGCACACATCATCGAGCTCCTAGAACTGTGTCTTAAGACCTTCTTTACATTCAACGGCCAAGTCTACGAGCAAAAGAAGGGGACACCGATGGGCTCGCCTCTGTCTGGACTAATTGCCGAAGCAGTTTTGCAGAGACTCGAGCAGCAGGTCTTCAGCTCGTACCCCCCGAAGTTCTGGGCCAGATCCGTCGACGACACGTTCGTTGTAATCAAGAGGAGCGAGGTGAAGGCTTTCAAGACATTGTTGAACTCAATCTTCCCCGACATTCAGTTTACTATGGAAGAGGAAGTCAACAATCAGTTGCCCTTCCTGGACGTACAAGTCACGAGATTGACAGACGGGAAGATAAGACAACGGTTTACCGTAAGGCAACAAACACTAGGCGCATCCTCCACTTCCGAAGCAACCACCCTGTTGGTCATAAACGCAGTTGTGTCAGAACTCTCTTTCAACGCGTTCAAACACACTGTAGCGACGACAGTGGGAGGAAGGAGGAGATGAATTACTTACAGGGCCTTTTTAAAGCCAACGGCTACCCGAAGTCCTTCATAAGCAATTGCCCCAAAAAGCCTCATTTTGAGCGGTCGAGTGGAGAAAAGCCCAAGTTCTGGCTCTCAATACCCTATGTGAAGAACGTATCAGAGGCAACGGCAAGAATCCTAAAACCTTTTGGGATTGGCGTGGCTCATAAACCAGAATGCACCATCAGACAGCAAATCATGAAGCCCAAGGACCCGCTACCAACAACAGAACAGTCGGCGGTGATCTACAGCATACCATGCCTAAATTGCAATGCAAGGTATGTTGGTGAAACGGGCAAACGCCTCGGCACAAGATTGCACGAACACCAACTTGCAATCACCCGCAAGGACAAGCTGTCTTTGGTCTATGGCCACATACGAGAACTGAACCACAATTTTGCCTTTGAGAAAGCGAGGGTAATTGGTCGAGCCAATGAGAAGATGGCCAGACTGGTGCTCGAAAGTTGGTCCTCGACTGGAACACTCAACCGAGCTATAGATCTGCATCCCGCCTACCAAGCACTGCGTACAAGGCTCGGAGCAGTCCGGACAGGACCAGTAAGGCAAGCGAGCACGCGGGACCGAGAGTCAACGCTCACGGAAAAGAGCGGAATTGGGGGCCCGAGGTCATGTGACCAAAGCCGAACACTGTCTCACCGATGCGTCCGCGAAGCTGAATGCCGCTCACCTGAACAGCAACGACCGATCAGTCCACCGGCTGACGTGGGAGGGGCCAAGCGGCACGTTGATTTGGCCACAACTAAGCCGACCCCAAAGGGAACAAAGGTCACGCAGGCCTATCAGCGGTCAGCTCCGGGGAGGTCTAAGCCAGTCAGCGGCAAACAGGCAGGTCAAAGTTCGTGCGTCCAGCACGGCTATAATACGAGGCAAGCGGCAAGACTGAATAACTCAAGACCCGCAAGTGCAACAATTACGCTACTCTGATGATGGAAACGAGGAAGTTTCCGAAACGTCAGTTCGAATACAATATGGTCCATGGATTCGCCCTCTCTTCTTCTTCGTCTTCTTCGGGCTTGGGTATGGCTGGCTGACGACGGCTAATAAGCCAGAAATGGCCATTCCAGTATCCTTTGTCTTTGTCGGTAATGCTATTCTGCCTATATATCATGCGCCGCTGTGCGGCTGCTGGTTGGACTCGAGAGAGAGCCCTTAAGGCACAACGGAACGAGTGAGTTCCGTATGAACGATCGGTGAGCGACCCCTAACATTGTATATTCCCGATCGAAAACCGACAAGGCAACGGGCTCGTGGCCCGGTGAGTAGAGGCGTTGACTTCTAAACCAACAGGTCGCGAGTTCGAGGCTCGGGTGTTCCACACTGCAAAAAATGACTACTTAATTAGTATGCAATTTTATCATTGATTTTCGATGTCCTTGAAAATTCAATTATATTTCCTGGAAAACATGCATAAAATATTCATTCTTTTACTTATTCGGTAGAAAATCACGTCTTCTTTCAATTTCATACTCAAAAGAACAGTATAATTCGGTTTTAAAAAAGTTTCTAATTGTGAGATTTTTTAATACCGTTAAATGGCCGTTCATAAAACGTCATGCATCTGCATTTACGAATGTGGCTTGTAAAGTTAACAATATTGCTCAAGTCCACTGCTTAATTTTATGAACCTCATATGGTCTCCTCTTAACACCGTAGAGAAATGCATGGTTTTCCGTACACGGAAAATATACAGCTTGTAGTTTTGAAACCCTGAATGCAAGTGTAACAGCAGGTCGGGTTCAAAATTATTCGGAAATTAGAAGAGTTTTTTAAAACCGAATTATACTCTTCTTTTGAGTATAAAATTGGAAGAAGACGTGATTTTCTACCGAATAACTAAAAGAAGGAATATTTTTATGCATGTTTTTCATGAAATAAAATTGAGTTTTCAAGTGCATCGAAAATCAATGAGAAGATTGCATACTACTTAAGTAGTCATTTTTGCAGAGTATAGATCTTGCATGCAGCCGAAAATAAGTTTTTTTCGAAAGCCGACACCTTGAGGTAACTGGATCATTATAGATTTATGCTGCATCATGATTAGTTTTACAACACTTCTTTTCGAAACGAGAACGCATTTCGAAATTTTGGTTGACATTTCATGAGTTAGCACATCTACTGTATATACTACAGTAGATGGCACTCATAAATCGCGCTAGAGGCCCACTCGTTCCCTTGTGCCTTAGGGCACAATCTTAGTACCACACGAAGCCACAGAGTAACAGTACCGACGCAGTTTTTACCACTGATCGAGAGCCCTGATCCTTCAACTTTCTTTGTACTTCGACCTCGCGTTCGAAACACAGGCTCATGTTTACTTTGTAGTCAGTAGGACAACGTGATGGGTGCCGTCTGCTTCGGTGGGGAGCGTACGTCATTTACGTCCAGTCCGCCGACTCCACACCGGTTAAGCCTTGACAGTATTCCTGCCTTAAAGGTAGCCTCGCCAGCTGCATTCTCTGACACACTGACCATCAGCTACAATGGCACTTTGTAAGTCCTGACCCAGTTCGTGGACGCGTGTCCAGCATCCGTATCAACGCAAAAACGTCGGTTTTTTAACGAAACCGGGGATAGGGAGACGGGTCGTACACTGCACATCCTGGATATGCACGAACTGGGGAATCGTTTATTAATACGCTTTTGGTTTCATTCTGGAACATACGACGATGCTGACAAAAAGGAAAAATGGTCGCCTGACGTTTCAGATCCAGTCACGAATCTATCCCCAGACAGGGGTAATGTTCGCTCAAGTGGCGCAGTACCTACGTAATGCAGTTACTATGCCATTGCCTAATTATAACAACTGGCGACTCCTGCGTCCACCGCAGATGGTGCGATAATAGCCTGATTGTTCGCAGACGAGCCGTTCATTGTCGATGCGAGCGAAAATAGAAGTCTCAGGAGGTATTTGAGATGTAGATATTATCAGCGGTACAAGAGCTTTGTTCGCCCGACGTTTTGGATTCACGCTCGGACCTACCCTCAGAGACAGCATCAGATTCGGGTAATTCATACACAATAAGTTGCAGCAGTCGTTGTGCTACCGCACACCTATGACAATGGATCACCCCCCCCCTCCCTGCATCGAAGAAGGTTTCCCTCTGATGCGCTAGCCACTTAATGGCCGGCACGCAAGTCGTTAGTTGCAGAAATGTCGTCACTTGCGTTGGGTGGCTGGCGTGATGATGACTCAGCCACCTGGATCACTGCGACCAAACTAGAGTAGATGTGCTACCTCATAAAACATTAACCAAAATTCTGAAATGCGTTTTCGACTCGAAAAGATTACTTAAACCCGGCTGCAATATTAATTACCGTGCAGCATAATCCCAAGATATTTTTGTTACTTCGCGATGCTGGCCTTTGAACAAGCTTGCTTCCGGCCGCCTGCAAAAACTGCATTCTGTAAAATGTGGCTACTTAAGTGGCATTAATTTTCCCATTGATTCCCGATGCCTTTATAAATTCAAATACATCTCATAGAAAGCATGCATAAAAATATTCCTTTACTCAGTTGGAACAAACGTACGTCTTATTTAAATTTTATACTTGAAGAAAGGGTATAATTCGGTTTTAGAAAACATTTCTATATTCCCGAATAATTTTAAACCCGACCTGCCGTTACACTTGTATTCCGGGTTCCTAAGCTATAGGCTGTATATTTTCGGTGTACGGAAAATCATACATTTCTATGCAGTATTGAAAGGAGATCATATGATATTCACAAAATGTAGCAGTGAATTTGAGCCCTATTGTAAACTTTACAAGCAGCACTATAAAATGGAGACAAACGATGTTTTATAAACGGGCATTTCACGGTCTTGGAAAATTTCGAAATTACACACTTTTTAAAGCCGAATTACATCTTTCCTTCAAGTACGAAATTTGAAGAAGACGTAGGTTTCTTCTAAGCAGGTAAAAGAATGGATATTTTCGTACCTGTTTTATATGAAATAAATATGAATCTATTAGAACATCCGGAAACAATGAAAAATGTCAGACTACTTAAGTGGAAATTTTTTGCAGAGTGTAGATTTCAGAGGCGGCCGGAAGTTCGTCTAAAAGCCGGCATCCCGAAGTGTCTTGGGATTATGCTGCAAGGTAATTAATATTGTAGCCCCGCTTAAGTAATCTTTTCGATTCGAAAACGCATTTCAAAATTTTGGTTAACGCTTCGCGAGTTAGCACATCTACTGTAAGTCAAAGCACCAAATATGGGCTGGAGAGGTCAGTACACTTGTTTGTAGGCTGGGCCCGCTGACTAGTCTTTCATTGCCGAAACGTTAGGCGAATAAAACCCTCGTCCCCTTGACCAAGCCTCCTTCTTCCCAAGTGCTTTCAGGGACTCACCTTTTCGCTCGTATGGTAACGGCGATCGGAAAGTTTTTCGACATGAACAGACGGTGGTGCGAAGTGCATCGGAGTACGAAAGGGGTGGCAGGTCTGCGGCACAATTGCCAATACACGTTCGAGCTTAGTAGGTTGCGTATCTCATGGAACTTTAACCGAGGTTCTGTCCGACAATTTCGATTAGGTGGGATTACTTAAGTGGGGTTGTTAATATTTATCCTCGTGTAGCATAATTTGAAAAAATTCCAGTCACGCCAGACTGCTAGTTTTTAAATGAGCTTTTCTCCGGTCGCCTGTAAAAAGCATGCTCGGTAACAAGTTGTTACTTAAGTGGTATTCATTTTTCCATAGTTTTGCGATTCCATTATAAATTCAAGGATATTTTATAGAAAACGTGCACAAAAATATCCCATCTTGCATTCATTTTGCGGCAAATGACGTCCTCAAATTTTACACTCATAGAAAGGGAACCACAGAGTTTATAGAAAAGATTTCTAAACTGAAAGATACCCTTTCCTTGAGTTAAATATTTGAGGAGGACGTGATTTACTGCCAAAGAGTACAAAATAAGGGATATTTTTGAGAACGTTTTATATGAAATGCGTTTTAATTTACACGGTCGTTGAAAATCTATGGGAGAACAATGCGATTTACAGTAGATGTGCCAACTCATGAAATGTCAACCAAAATCTCGAAATGCGTTCTCTTTTCGAAAAGATAAATTAAGTAGTGTTGTAAAACAAATCATGAGGCAGCATAAATCTATAATGCTCCAGTTACCCCAGGGTGTCGGCTTTCGAAAGACCTTATTTTCGGCTGCATGCAAGATCTATACTCTGCAAAAAATGACTACTTAAGAAGCATGCAATTTTCCCATTGATTTTCGATGCCCTTGAAAATTCAATTATATTTCATGGAAAACATGCATAAAAATATTCATTTTTTACTTATTCGGTAGAAAATCACGTCTTCTCCCAATTTCATACTCAAAAGAAGAGTATAATTCGGTTTTAAAAAAGTTTCTAATTGTGAGATTTTTTAATACCGTGAAATGGCCGTTCATAAAACGTCATGCATCTGCATTTACGAATGTGGCTTGTAAAGTTAACAATCTTGCTCAAATCCACTGCTTAATTTTATGAACCTCATATGGTATCCTCTTAACACCGTGGAGAAATGCATGGTTTTCCGTACACGGAAAATATACAGCTTGTAGTTTTGAAACCCTGAATGCAAGTGTAACAGCAGGTCGGGTTCAAAATTATTCGGGAATTAGAAAAGTTTTTTAAAACCAAATTATACTCTTCTTTTGAGTATGCAATTGGAAAAAGACGTGATCTTCTACCGAATAACTAAAAGAACGAATATTTTATGCATGTTTTTCATGAAATAAAATTGAATTTTCAAGGGCATCGAAAATCAATGAGAAAATTGCATACTACTTAAGTAGTCATTTTTGCAGAGTATAGATCTTGCATGCAGCCGAAAATACGTTTTTTCGAAAGCCGACACCTTGAGGTAACTGGATCATTATAGATTTATGCTGAATCATGATTAGTTTTACAACACTTCTTTTAGAAACGAGAACGCATTTCGAAACATTGGTTGACATTTCATGAGTTAGCACATTTACTGTAAGTAGACATTCGCAGTGAACCTGATTTCGACATGCAGCCGGGAAGACGCGCGTTTAAAGGCCGGCATCCTGGTGGGACTGGAATACTTTGGGATTGTGATACACATTATTATGACCCCCCAAAGTAATCCCTTCCTAATCGGAGATATATTTCAGCATTTCAGTTAACGTTTCATGCTATACGTCACCCACTGTATAGAGTGCTCCAATAAGTGGTCTATCTGACTATCTGAGGGAAAGCAACAGCATCCACTGCTTTGCGGTTACAGTAAAAGGCAGGAAAGCAGCAGACTCACCGACAGCCTGCAAGAAGGACTTGACGATAAATCTCGACGGATGACTTTCCACCAAACTGACGACCAATCAGATAGGTATTATGCGAGGAATTTATGTAGTAGTGGCAGAGCGGTTGGTCCATGTCCTGGTAGATGTCCAGTCGGTCAAGGAACACGGGAGCGTTGTCGTCGGACATTAAGTATCGGTAGAAGCACTCCAGAGTGAGGCCATCTATATATAGGGAGAGGACAAAAGTCGAGTGAAAGGCCGAAAGGTCGGGCAAGTAAATTTTTTGTTTCAACAATCACATCTCCTTCTAGGAGCTCGCCTTTCCGCCAGCGTGAACGATATGAGAATCGTTGGCATGATGCTGCATCCAAATTATCCCCTTACTCCTCCTCACATCCCCGTGTTTCTGGTAATTATAATTTCTTATTTGCATCACAAAGGGAGAATTGCTGAGATCCTTAAGCTTACAAGGAGACTGAGAAGAGCAAACGATTTTGAAAATAGTGCCTCTTCGTCGCCCCTGCCTAGAGCCTGCAGACTGTAGATGCGCCACCACGAGAAGCAGAGTGGCTTTCATTCCGCACAGTGCAAAATACGAGATAAAGGCCGGTGCTAACCTCATTAGTGTTACGAACAAAGAAGGTGATATCGAACTTTATTTCGTAGCCGTACCTGCAATTGACAAGCCCTATCCTAACTCCTAACCCTAATCTCTAACAAGTACTGCTAGAAAATAAGATCTTGCCTAGAGGATGAAGACCTGAAATGGTCATTTCAGTGACCCTGTCTTTGCCGGAGACAGGCAGAACCTTACTGCGTACCGAGGGGACCCGCAACTTAACTCCGAATCAGTTGATTGGCCAACGCTTGAGGAAAACGCTGTACTGTCTGGGACAGGGGTCCACGTCCTGCTGTTGGCTGCGATTGAAAATATGTAAAGGCACGTGGGAATGGAATTGTCTGTGTTTAGTCTTCCAGTTAGGATGGACCACTAAATGGTACTCCCGAGGGAAGTAAATATAACACCTGGAATTGCGGGGCTTCTTTTGTCAGGTTGGATGGAAAAATACTGTCATTGCGTTGAAAATGACAGGGAAATGTTCTTTAGCGTGGATGCTAAACAGCGGCTGTCCAACAGCAGTTTACTCCGCCTGACTTGAAGGTTTCACCTACCTGTCTGATTTAAAAACGGGATTGCAAGGCGACAAATTAAGTCTCAAGGCTGGGCTCGCAATTTCTTTCGCGGTTGAAAATGGTTAAGATAAAGCCGGTATGGTATGGTTCAGATGAATTCTCTACAACTATCCTTATTGAGAGAGTCTGGCAACACCATTTCCGCTTAAACCTATCAACAAGAGTCTTTAGACTTGGTTTGACTAATTCAGGTGAGTTAAATAGCTGTCAGCAAGACTGATTTTTGTTGACAATTGATTCAAAGCAAACACTTGCTTCAATGAGGGAGTGGAAGCACGCAGGCAAAAAAAGTGCGTCAGCATCCTACCTAGTTTAAAATAAACGTCCCACAACTGCCCAAAAGTGCGCAGAAAGCCACCCAGCCGTAACCGCTATAAATAGGAGACCGCCTAAGTCACCGACGGTGGAAATAGTAAGTATCCAGATAAGATCGAGAGAAAGAAAGAGATTGAACCCTTCGTGCTTATAGAGCTTAAACAGGCAAATCACCGCCTTGCCGATCCAGCCGAATAATTTAAACCGGTTTAACAATGGATTAACAAAAAGTTACGATGATCGGGAAGTCGAAACCTGCTGTCACGCTCCGAGACCGACTTCGACCTCGTAGTCGGTTGCCTGTTCGTGAGACCTATCACCCATACTATGCCTGTTTGCTTCGGGAAGCCAATGGATTGGTGTGCGCCCATTCCTAAGTGGTATGGGGCGCTCGCCGATCGTACTACGGAAGTCACACGTTCCGTTTTGCATTGGGATTCCTAAGCCAAAAATGGCCATTCCTGTTTCCTTTGTCTTTGTTAGTAATGCTATCCTGCATGTATATATATACCCCATCTGAGGCGACAGCGACTGACAGGTGGCGAGGCTCTGACAAATTTCGGCTCGATGAAGTGCCTATGACCCATCTGGTAGACCCCAGTGGTGGACCAGCTGCGCCAGATGTGTCTGCGCGCATGTTTGTGTTTCTGGTCCTAGCTGTTGGTCAGCTGAACGAAGGTAAAATAAACCCGGAACAGCACTGTATCCATCTACCCGCATCCTCTGTCCTGTCTCCTCGCTGCTATAGATGACAGATGGGAGCTCACCGACCAAAATTATGGAACATGCACGTTCCGTTGCGCCTTGGTGCTCAAGTTAGAATCCTCGCAGGCAGTCGCACACCGACTGGTAGTAGAAGTGGATGAGATGATACCGACAAAGACAAGGGTAACCGGAATGTCTATTTCTGGCTTATCATCCGTCATCAGCCAGTCATGCTTAACTCCAAGTGTGGATCACTTGAGATTCGAATCCAGGATCTTTGGTCATAGAGTTTGAAACTCTACCATTGAGCCACGGGCCCGTTGTCCTGTTGCTGCGATGAGGCCTTGGAGAGTCAGTGGAATGAAACAGTGGAAAGGAGCACGAGAACCCCCGTCTCCTGCTCTCCCTTTCCCTCATCAAATCCGTTCAGTCTTTCCGGGGTCTGGCAACCTGTTTGCCTTCGTCCTCGACCACCCAGGTACAGTGCGTGACCGATCTCATGAAATGTTGGCCAAACTTCTGGAATGCGTTTCCGATTAGGAAATATTACTCAAGTGCGGTTGTTATGTTGATTATCATGCAGCATAACCCTATAACATTTCGGACTCTCCAGGATGTCTGCTTTTGAATGCACTTCTTTTTGACCTCTTGCAGATATCACATTCGGTAAAAAGGGCTGCTTAAGTGGCATGCATTTTTCCTATTGATTTTCGGTGGTCTTATAAATTCAAATATATTTTACAGAAAACATGCACAAAAATATGCTTTATTTTGCACATTTGGTAGAAAATCACATTGTCTTCATATTTTATGCCCGAAAAAGGTCTATATTTAGGTTTTACAAGCTTCTCAATTCCCGAATACTGTTCAGCCTGATCTGCCATTGCATCAGCGTTTAGCAATTTCAGTCTACAAGGTGCATGCTTTCCGCGTAAGGAAAATCATATACGCATCCATGCCTTTAAGAAGATACCACGCAGAGTTCATGAAATTTTGCAATGGATCCGGACTGTGTTGTACATTTCATGAGGAGCATTAGTAAACGGACATGTGCGGTCTTGCATGCATGGACATCGCATGGTCGTAAAAATCTCATAATTAGAAACTTTTTTAAAACCTAAATATACACTTCCTTCGGACATTAAATAAAAAGAAAATGCGGTTTCCTACCAAATGAGCAAAGAAAAGCATATTTTGTGCATGTTTTCCATAAAATATATTTGAATCTATATGACCATCAAAAATCAATAGGAAAAATGCATGCTACTTAAGTGGTCATTTTTTACCGAGTGTGCTTTCTGCAAGAGGTTGAAAGAAAGTGCATTCAAAAGCCGACATCCTGGCGAGTCCGAAATGTTATAGGGTTATGCTGCATGATAATCAGTAGAACAATTCCGCTTTAGTAAGTAATCCTTCCTAACCGGAAACGCATTCCAGAATTTTGGCCAACATTTCTTGAGATCGGTCACGCACTGTAAAGGGCATCGTTACGCCACTGCAACACACATGACCTCAGCAGCGCAACTGGATGAATGCTAGGAGCAAGTGACGAGAAATAAATATCTGCTGACTGAGCTTGCCTTGTGAGATGGCTTTTTCCTGCGGCTCATACGTCTCCTGAATGTAACGGATCGTCTGCCGGTTGGCATAGGGATAAAGGATTTCGTTTAATCGGGGATCTCGTTGAACCTAAACACAGAGAAAGAGAGAGAGAGAAGGCAAGGCAAGACACCTCGTAAGACGGCAAAGTCCTTAAAGGGCGTAACTCGGAAAAAATTCCCCAAAACCCTCGGAAAAGGTACGGAGCGGGAACATCTAAAAGGTCAGCAATCTGCAAGTCATCTGGTCGGAGAGAGGGATACGTGCACAGGTCGGAGAGACGAGCGAAGTGGCTGCCAAAAAACCTTAGAATAATTACATTACCGATAAAGAGGAGACTGGAAAGGCCATTTCTGGTCAGCCATCCCGTGGCTGCAACTCGCCTTCTGTCGGATAGATGTCCAACGGCCTAACCAACAGTCTAAGAAATCGGGAAATAAAGTAGTAAAGATTGAGGTTGCTGCATTCAGCGAGCTTGGTCTTGGAGCACGGTTGGCTGACGACGGTAAATGAACC
>CACRXP010000649.1:322186-334186 GCA_902702965.1 Spirometra erinaceieuropaei
CTTTATTAGCCTGACGTTTCGGGTTCCTGCTCGAACCCATCATCGGAGACAACAGCAGATACGGGGGATTCATGCACTAGGGGCTGCAGTATTTACAGGATGCAGTCGCCATGCTACCGCATTCCTATGAATATTCACGGTTCCCTTCTTCATCCGGGATCGTTGCACATGGTGTGTTAATTGCTTGATGGCCGACGTTCGCGTCGTTAATTGCTGCAACTTTATCACGTGCGTTGGATGTTGGTGTGATGATTGTCCGACCATCTGACGCATCGACCCTGTTCACCTGTGCGCTCCTCGCATGGCTTGTTACTCCGCCTAGGCGAAGTCTCAGCACAGAGTATGGAAGGGGAAGTTTATTGCACTTGTTAATGGACTGGGGGCGAGTAAACAATGATTCAAGTAGCTTCCGGCTCACGCGGTTGTCACCTCTTGCGGGAATTTTGGCCTCGTCGAATTTAAATGTGCGGCCGGATCTCATCGAATCAGCCGCAACTTGGGAGCCGGCGTCCTTTCTCCGTACCGTTGCAGCGTGTTCAGCCATTCTCGTTTGGAACTGTCTTCCGGTTTCACCGACGTAGTTGCTTTTTCCACAACTGCACCAGATCCGATAAACGACTTCAGACGTTTCTGGCCGTGGCAGCGGGTCTTCCGGTTTCGTTACCAGACGCCTGATGGTTGCCTCCGGCCTGTGTGCAACTCCAACCCCAAGTGGTGCAAGAAGGCGGCCGACAGCTTCCGAAACGTTCTTGACATACGGAAGCGCTCGACAAGATTTGGTGTCCGTGCGGTTAGGCCTTTCTTTCCTTTTGCGTACGCACCGGTTGAAGTTGCGCGGGTAGCCATTGGCTCTAAATACCCGTCGGTGGTATTGTAGTTCGGCAATCTTGTCTTCCGGCTCACTGCAGTGCGTTTCGACACGCCGATAGAGCGTCCTCACACAACTGCGTTTGGGGCTGATTGGGTGGTTGCTGTTGAAGTTCAGTACTTTCATCGTATTTGTCGCTTTCCTGAACACTTTGGTCTTTGGTCCACCACAATCTTTGCGGCATACGAGGACATCCAGGAAGGCCAGCTGGTTGTTCTCTTCCTCCTCCATCGTGAATTGAATGTCCGAGAAGACGGCGTTGAGATGTTTTTGGAATGTCGGCATCTGATCCCTTTCGATCACGACGATGGTATCATCCACATACCGGGCCCAGAACTTCGGTTTGTGGCGCTGAGCTGAGTACGTCTCTTCGCTTCTATTGGCGAAGAGTTAAGTTAGTTACTGAATCCTATCGCATTTTCAATCACCCAGACTCGGGTCTGTCAAGAGAGAGAGTGAGAGAAGAGGGCGAGACACAACTCTTTCCACTGTGCGGTCGACTCTGACGAATTTGACCGAAGAGTAATCGCGTCAGTCACTTTTAGCGCAAAACTTTGAAGAACAGGAATAAATGATACGTAGAACCACGAAATTACATGGTCTAATTCGGGCGGCGGACGTCGCAAGTCTGAACACAGTGAGATAAAGCCAAGCAAATCTGCCTTTTTGACAGCATACTGGCTGAAATTTCAGTCAATTGGCCTATATCAGTTTGAGTCCTGTATGGCAGCGCAAGGGGCTAGACGAATGCGTCAATAAGATACCGATGACGGTGATGGATCACTCGAAAGAAAAAGGCGACAAGGTGGGGATAGATGGTACGGCAATTGACGCCTGAAGGGGGAGGGAACGAGAGCGCCCACTCTTACGTCAACCGACCGAGGCTTGTTAACATGCAAGAAAGATGCTAAGGAAAGGTTGTTCTGCCAGACCAAATGCAAAATTAGCGCATTGAGACCGGCAATCAAAACAGGCGTGCCAAAGTCTCCAGTCAAACGTGCATGAAAAGCGAGCATTAATTGTAGCGCAACGAAAAACGAAAACACCCAGACATGCCAGCTTCTTGATCGTTCCAGAAGGTTTCAGCTCGGTAAGGAGCGATTAACAAGGATGGACTGTATACCAACCGTCAAACAACTCGGAAATGTGCAGGTATTGGTAATCGATGCCAAGCGTGACGGAACAACTGTCATATCTTGGCAACAAGGACTTCCTGTGCGGAAGAATCGGGAAATTCCGTGGCGCCGACCACATGTACGCACATCCCAGCAACTAGTAAGCTATGGGCCAACGAGAGAAACTACACGTAGCCTCATACCACAAAATGACTGCCTCTACCCTACTATATTAAACAACTTGACCAAACCGAAGGACCCGATCGAGTTTTATCATTTTTCAAACAACGACAAATTTTAAACAATATCAAATCACGTGGAAGGAATAACAACGAAGACATAAGAGTTAAGTGGCCGTTGCTGGTTTGCTTTCCGTGATTAGACAGTCATACTAAAAGTGTTGGATTGGAAGGTCTGGGATTTAAAAGTGACTCCACTTGGTAACCGGATATCTTTGTCAAACGCCCTACTACTTGAGCCACTGGCTCAGGCTGTATGCTACTACCGGAAATGAAACATTATCTATCCGGTTGTGTAAGCATGTTCGCTTTGTTTTGCTTTAAAGCTCTAGTCGGTAGCCCTTGCAGGTGGTTGCTAGGAAGAAGCGAAGGGATGGATAGAAGGAATACGGCAAAAAGATTTAATTTCTCCCAGAAGACTAAACATGTCTGGAAAGTTACGAACATCATTTACCGACATCATTTATCAAAACTGTAAGTTGACTTGATGGTTTGTAGTCAAAATTGTGAGGACTGATGGATCATCATAGTCAGGAAGTAGCCCTAAATCTCAGATCAAACTCGGATTGCATGTCTAATCGCGTCGTGGTCCCAATGGTAAGTATAAGCTATTCGAAAGTGAGCGGCTATCCAAAGCGACGACTGGATAATTGGTATACAAGACCCGGTAGACGACAGCAGTTAGGCGTGTCCACTAGGGAGTCAACCTACGTATTAATTATTTTCACGCCCGAAAATAAGACAAACCTCTTTGAGGACTCATTTACCGCCGACCCCCACTCAAACAACTTTGCTTAAACATACGCAAAATACCTGTTAATTGAATGGGGGCAAAGAAACTCCAAGAAATGCGACATTTGCAAGAAAACAAACAATGGTCAATTTGGTTATAAATATTTCCTACGTTGTGCAAAAGGCTGTGTCGAGAAGTATCAATTTGTCATGGGAGCCGCATCCCACTTTATTGCCAACGAATCCTCCCACTATCCCACCGACTTCAAAGCTTTTATGGTCCCTAACTTCACTGTCAATAATATGTTCATGGATCTTGTGCTGTGCTCGATCTAGGGGGCGTAAAACTGTCCACATCCTAGAGTTATCGGTTTTATACGAAGAGCAGAGGATGTAAGGTGAATAGGATATGTTATGTGCTTTTGAGGCGCAAGTCAAACGTTGTAAGTATTGGGGGATTCTATAAGGACGATAACGTGACAATGGCACTTAGTAAGACGTAAGTATTAGAAAGCAACCGGAACGGTTAGGTCCTATATAGAACACATAGGGAGTTCAAATTTAGAGCTATCAAAGTAAACGCCGGAATGAGTGGGAAAGTATTTCAAGGTAATCACAAAGTCCCAGTAAAAAAATCCCCAAATTATCAAGTGGTAGGGCAAAGGCATGAAATATTACCCAATAATAGGAAGCAAGAACCTCGATGACCCACCGCTCCAGCTTTGTATTTAACGCTCAAAATTCGGTTTAGTAAAACAAATCCGGCATTATTAAGTACATCGTAACTACTTTAAATCCGCCTTTTTAGATCTGATCTTCCCTTCAGGGTTATAATTTCTAGTCGGTTTATGTTATATCTCATATAAGTATTCTGCTTTAGTCTTAAATCGACAACTTTGCGTCTAGCTTTCTCATACAGATTTCCAGAATTTCTGGTGTACCAGTTGATTTTGTTGACATTTTTTGAGTTGAATAGACAGCTCAGATACGAAAGCCTCATGCCTTTAGTAAAACGAATTAATCTGGCTTAGTTGCCTGTCAGAATCGTTATTAAGTTCTGCAACTCGCTAACCAATGGCCTTTGACTAATCCCGTGCGGCTGTCTCACTGGGTGTAATTATCTCTACGTAAATCGAACCTTATTACTTTAACGGAGCTCACTTCGCCTTCCTTAATCCGCTTTTCGGGCGGAAGTTTGCACGCTTTAGGATCTAGCCGCTAACAAGGACATACTAAGCTATTCACATAAGATTAAACGGTACGATTTGCATAATCAGACGAAAACAAAGGTGTAATAAGGAGCAAAATTTGATAGCGGAGGTTCCGTAATCCTTACCTATGAGTTCGTAAGTAAAATCGCAGAACCCACATAATTTTCTTTCAGGATGAACTAACACATTACACACAAATTAAACGTACAGGCTAAAACACGTCTCCGTCTTAACTGCAGTATTAGATGGAATGGAAAATCCGTTGGCTAGTACGATAGATCTTACACGCTTTATTATTTAGCAAAGCTGACTATTAAAAATGGACGTTCTTGCTGAACGGATAGCACGTCTACATTGTTTTTTTGGCGAAAACTGTAGAATCAATTATTTAAGCAAACAGCTTCGTGCATTTGTGCTCCGTGAATTTGGGTTAACTGAGCCACCGGGTGAGTCTCCATACGTTAGGCCTGTCGTTTGTTCCCGCCAGCCTCCTCAACACAAAGCTTTGTTAGTTCTGCGTCCTCTGCTGCCAGAGAGCGACGCGGGGTCCTAGGAGAAATCAAGACCCTACATTGATGTCGTGGAAGTAAACCCATCCACCTACCATTTAATCTTCCACTTCCCCACCACAAAGCAGTGTTGAGTAAGTCCCAACTTGTCCTATTTCGAGCGCACCCTCATATTACACATCGGTTTTTTCGATCACTTACGCATTCATCGCACTTCAACCACCAAACAAGAATCAGTAACTCTAATATATATCTTTTATATACATAAAATGGAAGTGTTTTTGTGTGCTGTCGGTGATCTCGTAAAGGACTGTACCGATCGATCTGCAATTTGGATACAAATTTGCCTGAGCCAAGAGGCGGGCTTTTGTCTACCTTTATAGCCATGCAGATGGCACGCATTTGATAGGTAAGAAACCTGACTTTTTCTGGTATAGCAACGCCACCTGCTGATGCGCTGGCGTACGGCAAGTTAATATCAGTATCAGTTTATTAACGGAAATATAGGCGAACGCCTTTGAACTCCCTCTTGGTTTTAAGTCGTCGGAGAAAAACATTGATATGTGGGAAGGTGAAAAAGGGATTTTGTACATACTCGCGAACTGTTAACAGCTTGTCGAAAAAGAGAAATCATTCACGGTTACTTACTAATTACAAGTAGTATAAACATATATACCTTGTGTCAGGTTATGTGAGTGGATGTGAGAATGGTAATTGGTAAGCTTGATGCGCGTGAAGTCTAAACTTGAAGGAATTCACACAGAAGGAGATTACAACATAGGTAGGCAGGGCATTCCAAGCTGCAACCACTCCTTTACTGAAAAAGAACTGTCGTCCATTGATCTTTGATTTCCCTGCGCGGTGTGCCGTGTAGAAATGAAGTCCTGTGGCTGGGGCTCTGAAGTTGCCGAGTTGAAGAAAATTGCACTTGCTTATATTGAAGGGCATAAGCCAGCGCTTCGACCAGTCTTCGAGCCTGTTCGAGTTTGCTTGCAGGTGGGCTGCGCCTGCCGCATTTTGAATAACTTTCCACAAATATATATCGTCGGCAAATAGGATGGCATCACAGTCTAGGTCCTTGACGCAGTCATTTATGAAAACGAGGAATAACGTGGGACCTAAGACTGAGCAGTGTGGGACACCACTCACCACACTTACCTCTGAGGACTTTTAACGCCCTACTTGCACTTTTTGAGACCGTCCAGCCAAAAAGCTCTGGATCCATGCAAGAAGACATCCACTAATTCCGGCGTTGCGCGGTTTGTACAAGAGACGTTGGTGAGGAGCGCTGTCGAAAGCCTTTTTGAAGTCGATGTAGATGCGTGCACTACATTGCCTTCATCGCGTGCTTTGGTCCAGCGTTCTAGCGTAAAGATCAGATTCGTGAGGCAGAACCTACCACTTCGAAAGCCGTGTTGGGCATCGGAGAGGAGGTGGTGCTGCTCGAAGAACTGCATCAAGGCCTTCTTAATTATGTTCTCCATGATTTTGCAAAATAGAGGTAGGATTCACTGGCCTGTAGTTATTCACAGACGCACGACTTCCACCCATAAGGAGCGGAGTGATGGTAGCGGACTTCCAGTCAGAGGGCAGGCATCCAGTAACAAATGACGTTTGATGGATCAAGGCTAACGGTTTGGACATTTCAGGACCTAGCTTCTTCAGCAGCTTGGCCGGCATTGCATCAGGGCCTGGGGAGGTCGATTCTTTTAGGTTTAGTAACCGATTCCCATTAACTGCTTCGGTGAAGAAGACGGCTTCGATTGTAGGCGTTTCTCCGTCTTCAAAAGTCAGTGAGAAAAAATGAGGTTCATTTGTCACGACTGACCGGAAAAACGGAGAGAGATGTTCGGCCTTATCCTTGTCATCGGAGAGTTCCGCACCCTCAGCAGTTCGCAGCAGTGGGACGGGATCTTTATTCCGTGTGCTCTGTCTTATGTAGCTGTAAAGGATTTGGGGAGTGACCATGGCACGGTTCAAAAGATCCTTTTCAAAAGCTTTCCGATCTCTGGCGATGAGAATTTTGACCCGATTTATCTGTAACTTATAACTGCTTAGGGATTCTGGCGTCCGGTTCGTCCAAGATCTTTTCCATAGCTTCCTCTTCTTGTTAACTTCCTTCTTTTAGGTCGGAGTCAACCAGCGAGGTCTATTTGCTAGTCTTCTGCGCATGATTGGGCAGTGGTTGGAGATGAGGTTTCGGACTAACTCTTTGAACTGACACCAAGCCTTTTCGACATCGCCGGAGAAAGTGGATGTCCAGGCGATAGGACTAAGATCCTCTTTCATCTGTTAGAAATCTCCGTGCCAAATATTAGATCGGGAATCGAGCGGGTGTGCAGGCAGGGAGAATAAGGTGTATTCCCATTTGAGAACTACATTGTCACTCTGACCCCACGGGGGAGGGCAATTAACAACGTCAATGTTGTCAGACGACTTGGTGAACACAAGATCGAGGCAGTTCATTTGTCGGCCCTCTCGAACTCTCGTTGGAAACATTACATGTTGGATGAGAAGCAGGTTGTCGGAAGTACGCACTACCTGATGGTCAAATGTTGCTTCAGAGCAGTCGACTGAGGCCGAGCTCCATTTTATGTGAGGTGCATTAAAATCTCCATCGATGAGAGTAGTCGGCCTCGTTGAAAATAATCTGAGCTCCTCCAGCAGTTGGGCATCAGCGTCAGGGTTATTTCTCGGGGGGCGATATACTGTCAAGATATCGAGACTTTGAGAGCCCCGTGCTCTTATGGTCAGCCATAATGCTTCGGTACTACAAGTCAGTTGGGCAGTTTTTTCTGAAACGTGCAAGCCATTCTTAACAAATGTTACTGTGCCTCCACCCCTTCTGTTTTCTCTGTCTCGGCGGAACAGTTGAAATCCAGGGAGCATGAGCTCTCTATCATCAACCTGTTCGGACATCCAGGTTTCTGTTATTGAGATAACGTTTGGATGGAGGACGCAGGTATGGATACGGAGTTCGTCCAATTTTGAAAGTGTACTTTGCGCGTTGGTGTACATGAATATGAGTTTCGAGTTCATGGGAGATTTGCTTTCAACCCCGACGCGGGCTACTGGGATAGCTGTGCGGTCATTCGAATCGGCCTGATACAGAGGGGAGTGGAATGTCGTTTGACAATCCGGTCTTAGTAGCTTGTCAAGTTTTTTTTTTCCGTTGGTTTGCAGTGTTCTCAATCCTAGGACAAGTTCGCGGCGTTTCATTCTCTCGGCAGGTGAGTAGTCCGGCTGAAAAAACACTCCTTTATGGGAATGCTTCAATCGAAAACGCCTGGAAAGGATTAGTTTCGCCTGCTCATTGCCACCTAGGACGATTTTTAGGGATCGTGGTCGTGTCTGCGGAACGGCATTTGTAAGGTTACCAAGACGAAACGCCTTACG
The DNA here is from genome assembly GCA_902702965.1 of Spirometra erinaceieuropaei. Taxonomy (NCBI): domain Eukaryota; kingdom Metazoa; phylum Platyhelminthes; class Cestoda; order Diphyllobothriidea; family Diphyllobothriidae; genus Spirometra; species Spirometra erinaceieuropaei. The sequence goes on from CACRXP010000649.1 coordinate 330,257, forward strand.
GACTGTGACATCTTCTGTTGGTTGCAGCATTTCATTTAGGAGTTTGTGGAATTGCCTTAAGTCAGCAGCGACTCGTCCCCTGGGGGTACTGACGGAGGACTCTGCGAGGCCCTGAATTATGATACAGTGGTCCTTGTTAAGCATCCCTCTGTTTTCTGCGATTTGGACGTCGTCGACTGGCCCATAGGCCCCGTCGAAGTAGACTGGAGATAAGGAGGGGGCTGCCATATTGGTATTTGTGTCCTCGTGAAGTTCGTCCGCGGATCCTGTTGAGGGGTAGTGAATAGTTACACACGGTGGTCGGTCAACAATGCCTCCCATCAGAGGGCTCTGCGGAGAGCTTGACCCTCATGAATTAGAGGCTTCCTCAGCTCGGTTCACAACTCTGCTGACATGAGAATTCGCGGTGACAGCTAATTCCATCCTGGGTCCATAGCCATATGTCTTTGCGCTAATTGATAATCCCTCTAAGTTAGGCTCCGGAAATGAACACACTGTCTGGGGATTACCAAGGTTGGGCGTCAACTGTCCCATTACTTCCACTTCTTCCGTTGGCACGTATACATTAGTTTCAATTTTCAACTGCTTTTCGGGCAATGCTGATATACTCTCTTTCGTATTCTGGCGTCTTTTTTCCCGTGGTGTTAAGTGTCGTCTTCTTCTTCTTCTTATTCTTTTTTTACACCGGAAGCCACTACTTGACTACTAATATCAGTTGCCTTATTCACCGCATGATTGCTTTCTGGGGATTCCTTACACTGGATGGCTTTCGCTCTACTCCGAGTTAGCCTCTGCGTAGATACCACCGGGCGGCCCTCTGAAGAAACAGACTTGTGTATAAGTTCCTACAGATTTCTTACTTCTTCCTCTAGTTGATGCATCTTGTAAGCTATCGTTTGACAACCATTACATGAATATCCAACCAGATCCTGCGGTGATGAACAAAGCTTTTAGCTGTGCACCCCAGCCGTGCGTCGGTGGTGCAGGGGTTGGCGGAGCTAGTCCTAGCTTTTGAGGTCGCCGGTTCGAATCCCAAGTGCGCGTTACTTTGGAACACTAGTGCGGAATCCAACATTCTGGATAACTTTTCTATTTTTGCAAAGACCATAGGCTTCAGTATGAAGGAAAGGCTTTTGTGACTATCTTTCGGTAGAAAGTAACTTCATTAGTTGAATGGGAAGGTATGGTCGAGAAGCTTCCGAGAGCAGAAATTTAGACAAATACTTTGAGGCGATGATGAAACAATGTCTAATAATAGAAAAGCAACTCAGCCTTTTTAGAAGCTTTGGATGTATTGCTCTTCAGATAATCCGACTTTCTGGGCTTGCAAGTATTAGAAACGAGGAAGGCCGAAATTGGAGTTCTGGGAATGTGCTGCAGAAGATTAGTTGGGAGGAGGATATTGGTGAGTCGAATTCAATTCTTGATTCCGGCCGGCTCTAAGAGCGCACAGTAAGTCCAAATCTCGAATTAACTAAATTCTTCGGAGGGCGAAAATGTGAAACCAAATTCGGAACGCGCGATTTGTATCCGCGCGCTTTGACCGGCATCCACTCGGACACACGTGCGGCCGCCGAGCCACTTGACCGACATCCGCCCAAACGCACGTGCTCACCCGACGGCCGCGCTCACCCACCCTGCAGATACTTGAGCATGCCTCCTCCCCATCTGGGCCGATGCAATATGGACCGCTAGGCGAACCACACATAGGGGAAAAAGACATGCAACTCTTGGGCTCCATTTCAACTTGCCGCACAACACACATAGCCGAGCTGTCACCGCTTCCGCCGGGATTCTCGGGCGTGAATGGATGCAGGTAACACCAACTCCTTCCCCTCCCCCGCAGCACAATCCACAGAATGGTACTGTCACCCAGTGTCCGCCCAGTGTCGTGCAGCCCGGCTTGAGGAAGCCCGGTTGCGGTCACGGCGACCGCGCTCTGCAGCTTCGGGTATGCTTCGTTCTCAACAGAATGAATAAGACAAGCTGAGAGTGGCCGAAATGCCCCAGAAAGAAACAGTAGATCAGCGTCAAACACGACCCCGTGCTCAGCATTCACGCGACTACACTCACATGCAATCCCGCATGGGGCGATACTCAACAGCTCTTACTTCCTGGGCAGTCTCCGGAGAATAGGCATGACATCACAGCACGTGTTTTCAGTCAGAAGCTGAAATCGCTGATGAACTTCATGGTGCAAGACGACGTGTTTGTGCCTGTGCGCTACTGGATGTAACAAGATCACCTCCTACGAAATCGACGATATAATATGTGCTGAATTACCTGACGCCGACGTCAACAAGGATTTGTATGAAGTTATAGCGAAAAATATGATACGTGGACCCTGTGGTACATTGAATCCCAATGATTGACGACAAATGCTCTAAGCAATGTCCTCGAGCATTCGAATGCAACACAGTTACCAGAAACGACGGATATCCCTTATACCGAGGACGATTAGCGGAAGACGGCGGTAAATTAGCAACAGTACAAACGCGAACCGGTGACACACAAGTAGATAACCGCTGGGCTGTTCCATATTCGCCTGTGCTTTTAAAAGCATACAAGGCGCACATAAACGTGGAATACTGCGATTCCATGAAATCAGTTAAATTTGTTAGTGAGTTAATAAAGGTAGCGATATGGCCGGTTTTAGCTTGCGACCCCAAAGGAGGGAAAGGAATGCAAACATACAGTGCGTGACCTATCTCATGAAATGTTGGCTGAAATTCTGAAATGCGTTTATGATTAGGAAGGATTACTTGGTCGCGGTTGTGATACTGATTATCATAAGGCATACTTTTATAACATTTTGGACTCGGCAGGATGTCGGCTTTTAAATGTACTTCTTTTCAATCTCCTGTAGAAAGCGTGCTCGGTAAAAAATGGCTACTTAAGTAGCATGCATTTTTCCCATTGATTTTCGATGGTCTTGGAAATTCAAATATATTTTATAGAAACTACAAACAAAAATATGCTTTCTTTTAGTTAATCAATAGAGAATCAAGTCTTCTTTGTATTTTATACTTAAGGAAGGAGTATAATTAGGTTTTAAAAAAGTTTTCTAATTGCCGAAAAATTTGGAGCCTGATCATTCGTTGCATTAGCGATTAGTGATTACACTCTACAAGGTGCATGCGTTCCGCATAAAGAAAATCCCATATTTTTCTGTGTCATTAAAGAGATATCATACAGGGTCCATAAAATTTTGCAATGGATGCGGACCATGTTGTACATTTCATGAGGAGCATTGGTAAGCGTCCAGGTACGATGCTATGTGAATGGACATCTCGCGGTCTTAAAAAGTCTCATAATAGGAAACTTTTTTTAAAACCTAATTATACTCCTTCCTTAAGTATAAAATACAAAGAAGACTTGATTCTCTATTGATTAACTAAAAGAAAGCATATTTTTGTATGTGGTTTCTATAAAATATATTTGAATTTCCAAGACCATCGAAAATCAATGGGAAAAACGCATGCTACTTAAGTAGTCCTTTTTTTACCGAGCACGCTTTCTACAGGAGATGGAAAAGAAGTACATTTAAAAGCCGACATCCTGCCGAGTCCAAAATGTCATAAGAGTATGCCTTATGCTAATCAATCTCACAACCGCGACCAAGTAATCCTTCCTAATCATAAACGCATTTCAGAATTTCAGCCAACATTTCATGAGATAGGTCACGCACTGTACAGCTCAATGGAATGGCACAGTATCGGGCTGGGAGATATATCCTCAGCAACGAAGCCGTATGGCGAATTTTTTCGTTTCCCATACACGAAAGTAGCCCAGCTGCTGTTCACTTGGCGGTGTACTTGGTGAATGGGCAGCGCGCTTATCTTACAGTTGCAAATGTGCAACAGGTGTTCCTAAATCCACCGGCAACAACATGTAATGCTTTCTCCACGTTATGCCAAACTGACGCATTTG
>CACRXP010000649.1:357648-373256 GCA_902702965.1 Spirometra erinaceieuropaei
AAAAGAAGCCTGTGTGGGACACTGTCAAAGGCCTTCTTGAAGTCAAAAAATATGACATCTACTGGAAAACCCTTATCGGTAGCTCGTGTCCATTTCTCGTGCGAGTAAAGAACACTCGTTAGGCAGGAGCGCCCTGGACGAAAGCCATGTTGGGCATCACACAATATTTGGCAGGTTTCAGCGTACCATGCTTCGCCTAAGCAACCCTATCAGATACTTGAGCACAATAAAGTGCTTTCCCAACGGTGTTGTTTTACAAGACGTGAAGACCAAAATGACCTCTGTGTGCTAACAACGAATTCCTCGCAACTACCCGCTCATTGATCGGGAGGGACAAAAAGCGGAATGTCCGCTTTGCATGTAATCAAGCGAGCACTAATGAATTTGGTTAAAACGTCTTCTGTAGGATTTACGGAGCATTCGTATGGTCGCATTTGGAATATGGTTTACAAGCCTGGAGGCCATGAACGGTTCAAGATCTAAATAGTCTTGAAAGAGTCCAAAGGTGAGCCAGAATAAATTTAGGAGCCAGAGCTCCTACCCCTATGCAACTCAAATGTCAATCTCTCTCCTTTTATTTATGGGCAACTGTGCGGCTGTCGCCTGCAAGCACCTCTCATTGTGAAGGGACTGGATTGCAGCCTGGGCTCCGAGAACTTTTTTTGAATTTGCCACCACGGCCACTCTCCGAGGTCACTCATTAAAAATACGCATTCAGCAGGCAAGTTCCCCTTCTCTTTCAGGGTGATCAAGCCATGGAATCCCCACCCCGCAGACGTGGTGATGTCACCATCGATAGAAAGCTTTAAAAAGAAGCCTGGCATATTTATGCTCCTAAACGAACAAGGATAATTAGACGTTAAGCCCATCCTTGAGAACCCTTCCCAATTTTTATGCTTGCATGCCCCATTTGAATTATTTGAACCCATTTGTCTTAGCTGTACACCGTACAAACTTCTACGTTGCAGATAGGGTACTCAAAGGCTTGCGCCTATTTTCATCAATAAACTGAACTGAAGGTTTTATGAGCAACAGCAAAACTACTTTTCAAAGCATCGAAGTTTTTGTGAAATTTCTCCTGAAAAAATTTATAACGCATGATTTAATTTGATTTTATTTATTTAATTCCAGTTTACAGGCATTGTCGAGGGAAGCGATTAAACACAAATCCGACCAACAGTAAAGAAAAAAACTCCTGAAGAATAAAAATATAGTTGATGGTAGTTTTATGATTTGGAGGGTTCAGGAGAAAAAACTGCTGGCGGTATTCACTCGACCGTCAAGAAGGGTGGGGAGGATTGCACGGTATCGGAGATTATCGGACGTCAATTCCTTTCATGAATTTGGGGATAGTCAAAGTAGAGGCGTTGAGGAGCAACTGGTGAGACCGACAATAGTGTTCAGAGACCACAGACGCCATCGCTGCGGTAGAGTCGATCAGTGGATTCAGCACCCAAAATTTGTGGGAGCTTTTCTGAATACAAGAATCGAGTAATAGTTCTCTTAAACAAAGGATAATTTTGCAGAGTTTTCACACTCATGTGTAGTTAATTCCAAATAGCAATTGTATTTACAGAAAAGAACCGACGATAGTTAACAGTACGTGCCAGAGGAAGAAATAAAAAGACCTCACGGCGACTGTTACGTCGTGGAGGGATATGATGAGGTGAGTGGGTTAAATGTGTGATTATATAAGAGTTTAAATAGCAAAAATAGTCCCTTTTTTAATCTACGGAACCATAAAGTATCAAGGCCCGTAAGCCGGCAACGTTCTTGGTAAGACAAATGTCGATGTTTCGGGGTTAAAACTCTCTTGGTAAAAAAGTGTTGAACGGATTCTATTTTCTTCCGCTCAGTAGCACGCATGAGGCTAAATGAGAACGAACAGTATTCCAGACCCGGTCTAACGTACATGTTGAAAAGGCGCATTCTAATGCCCCTAGTTATAAAATTTCGGAGGATAAACCCGGTCGTTCTACGTGCTTTGGAGACTATCAAGGCACAGTGCTCCGAGAGATTGAGACTCTTGGAGTATGATTCGCCCAAATCCTTAATAACCCCAGGCACATTTATGGCGTGACCTTCAGTACTTAGTTGAGGTTGGCGGTCGTCGCCAACCACCATGACTGAGCACTTATGCCAAGAAAGAGAAAGGCGCCATGTGCGGCACCACTGGGCGAAATCCTGTAAATCGCTCTTTAGGAGCTCAAGCACGATGTCATAATCTGCCGGCTTATATCGATATGCAACTTTAAGATCATCGGCATACATGAAAGGCTTACAATTCTGAAATAAATCGGGTACATCGTTAGCGAAAAGGCAAAATAAAAGCGGGCCGAGTACACTACCTGAATGACTCCACTCCTCACACGTGTGAGGTTTGAGATGGTATTGGAAATCTTAACTCGTTGTGTACCACTGCCCAGGTAAGAGGATATAAAATTCAAAAGTTTGCCACCTATTCCGAAAGAGGACTATTTCAAGAGAAGAAGAGCATGGTCAACACGGTCAAAAGCCTTAGTTAAATCGAAGTATACTGCGTAAAGTGCAAAACCATTGTCCCTAGAATGGAGAACATAGTCAAAGAAAGAGAGTTGACAGGTGTCACAAAATCGAGCTTTGAGGAATCCATGCTGAGCAGCACTCAGTAGGTTATTCACTGTTAAGTGACACATCATCTTATCTTTGACCAATGTCTCTAAGATCTTTGAAACTGCGGGGAGGGTGTTTATTGGCCGAAAGTCATCAAATGATGTAGATTTGCCGTGCTTAGGAATGGGCAAAATGTGTGATTCCTTCCACAAGGTAGGATAGGTTTCGGTTTCAAGACCGAGATTAAATATCTTGCATAAGAGGGATGGGAAAATCGTGTTTGCATCGGCTTTTAAAATGCTTACAGGGACACCATCAGGGCCTGGACTATAAGATTGACGAAAACGCCGAATCGCAACGGTCACATCCCACAGAGTGAAAGTTATAGTTTCTAGAACTGCCCCAGTCAATGACTGGATGGTCGGAAGCGGAGTGGTCGAGTCTTCAATAAACGTTTTGGACAGGAAATCATTGAAGCTATCCGCGGTTAACTGGGCATCAACTATGGGATTTCCGAGATCGTCTCGAAGGATGGGATACTGCGTCTTTCTCTGAGTTCGTATTTTTCTAGAGAAAAGTTTCGAGACACGAAACGAATGGTTTTCTGTAAACTGGACCTCTTCGGCTAGCTGTTTTTCTTCAGACAATCTCTTAGCTCGATCAAAAATATCACAAATCAAGGGCAGGACAGAAAAGTCGTTCTGAATATGGAATCGACGATAAAGTCTGCGCAATCTGCGACGAAAAGTTAAGGGCAGAAAAACCTCATCCCCAACATTAATAATTTTCTTACGGGGGACAAAACGAGAAATAAGCGGATCCAAAATTTCGTACAGTTTAGCAGTGCATCCGAACTAAGGAAGAAATCAGTCCAGTCGTCGGAATTAAGATGTGTTAATAATTCGGTTGAGCGAGTTGATCTGAAATCGCGGAAAAAGCTTTACTTTGGAGACAACGTTTTGTCAGTCTCTAATTCCAACGTTGAAACAACTATGTCATGGTCTGAGCCCCTGAGTGGGCCTAGGGATGACACAGACGATGGCATGCAGCCTCTACAGAAAATTAGGTCAAGTATGCTTGAGCCTCGGGTGGGAAAATCGACAACCTGATTCCACATCCCAACATCTACAGCCTCAAGAAAGTCTTCGAACCTTCTGGGGCCTGAATGCGGAGACCAGCGGACTTCAGGGAGATTAAAGTCACCCGCAACCAATTGATACTTAAAGCTTGAGTCGGCCGCAGCATGAAATGCCTGTGAGAGTAAACGATCAAAATTGTCGTTGGCGTTGAAAGGGCGATAGACGCAGCCAACGAGTAAGGAGATCTTATTTTTTTGTGAAACCTGGAGCCAGCAGCTGCCTTCTACTGCGGAAAAATGCGGGAGGTCAAGCGGCAAAATGTAAGTTTTTGCTTAACGTAGACGTAGCTGCCCCCACCACGGCTATCTTGGCGATCATTGCGAATGCCCACGTCTCAGTTACTAAAACAATATCCGGATGATGGACGAACACCAGAATCTGAAGCAAAGGCATCTTATTAAGCAAGGATCTGGCATTTAAAACAAAAAGTTTGAAGGGAAAGGCTGTTAGTTTCTGAGGGAGGTGGGTTACATCGTCCAGTACGGGGCTGCCCAACGGAACAAACTGTCCGGATGTAACCATTCGGCTCTGCAAAAAATTTTGTGGTATCAAAAAATTCGGACGTGGATAAAAAGGGGTAGGACTTGGGGGAGGGGATGACGGGCAGTTAAAATGGTAACCATTGTTAGCTAACTTATTTTCAGCTGGAAATCCGCGGGCCAGATACTGCAACACATTCTACGACCTTAAAATTAAATGGAAATACGGGCTTCTTTTCCAGTTCTACTTCTCACACTGTTTTATTAAAACAATGTTCTATCCATGCAGACATTGAAAATGGGTGCAAAAAATGTTCTATCTGCATAAGTTTTTATTTGTTCCTCAGACGTACTACACACCATTGTTCGACATCATGTCCAGTCAGAAGTCAGTGTGTTTCCCCGTAAGAATTGGCTTATACCTATGATTCTGGTCAACGAGTTTCGAATTCCACCGCCTTTTCTTTCCCAGTTGAAAATCCGTCAAAAAACTTTGTTCAACATTTCATTAACTGATAGGTATTCCGCATATCATATCGCTATAGAACTACGAGGGGCAGTGCAGTCAATTTTCCCCCCTTTTGGACGAATTGTCAAGGACAGCGTAGTCTTGCTTAGTGGAAAAAACATTACACTATTCTTCCATCCCCCTCCAGTTGGGTTTGTCGCGGTTCGTTGCCTCACACGCTGAATTCCACCTGAACTGTGCTGCTCCCGTTAGAGGTTTGCCATTTAAGCTCTTATTGCCGTGATCTTGAGTGTGTAACTGTGCCATTCGTTGTCAGAGTATGTTCATTAGCTATTCGAATAGCCAAAATTTCTTCAAATTTGGCGTGGCCATGGCCGCGCTTGGCCGTGTTGGCAGGGTCTCTCTCTCTCTCGGCGAAATAGACTGCAGTAACGCGATGGAATTTTTTCCTGAAAACACGCGTTTACTATTTAGTTCAAACCTCTCCGATTTTTTAATCATAAAATATGGCATATATCGCTATGCGACTGCCTGCAATGGCTCTTAGACTGAGCTCTAAAGAGTACTGTGGCTAGTGCCATAACCTGATCGGTTTACGTCCTTCATACGATAGTGATCAGCCTTACTGAATTAGCCATTTGAAACAGAGAACTAAGAAACTCGCACGGCATTTCTGGGAATAAATTTGTATAAACTTGTGGACAACGAAGTCCTCTCTGTGGATCAGCATAATTTTGAAGAACGTCAATCCGCTCACAATTCTCACAGATCTAGATGAAGTATAGAGCTTTTGCGAAAGCCCAGAGACTTCTGATATGCTGTGCCTTTCTGGAATACACGCAACTGGATTTTTTTTCTTCGCCACGTCTGCCTATGTGAGAAGTTCGGATTTCTAGCTTGCTGGGGAGGGGAGAGAGGTAAGGGTAACAGTACCGCATGGAGTTGCAGTGAAGTTTAGGCCATTTTGGTTGTAGTTAGTTCGTTATGCTTAAGGTTAGACTTGGGAACAAATCTAACTCAAATCCTAACCTCAGTCATTTAATCCTAACGATAATTGCAAACCTAACACCAATCCAAACCCCTTCCGTTAGACTGATCCAATCAACGTCTTGCTGTTCACTGTAATAACTCGAAAATTCCAGCTACTAAAATAAAAAAGTAGGGAGTATGCACTCGCTCTAATTCACTGGGACTCGTCTCTTAAAGGTGCATCTTAACCCGTGCAAGGAGCAAGCTCAAGCCGAAGCCTAAAGGGAGTAGGGAGTTGTGGTCAGGGAAACCAGCAGGGCGACTGTCAGTGGCAATGAAGTAGTTAAACGGCAAAACGACAAATTTGACTGCATTAATGTGAGGCAACAAGTGACGATAGCTCGACCTTCGTGCCCCATGACAACCATTAGGGGATCCAAACAGACAATTCAATCTGATTAAGGCCTGTTGTTACTCAGTTTGAGTTTGCTCTGGTTTAACGCAACAACGAGTAAATTTTTGACGCCGTTGGTTGACAAAGGTTGTACAAGAGACCGTATATCATGCGCGGTCATCTCATTTTTATAACTTTCGAATAAAACCTCGGTGTTCAGGCAGCGAAAGCTATCAAGCACGACGGAACTATGTGTCTAAATTACTTTTTTCAGAATACTGTTGAGGATGTGCTGCTGACGACTTTTCCTGTGTCGACGCATGAGACAACGAAAATTACAAGAAGCGGAAGGGGGAATTTCAGCCGTGTTCAAATCAACAAAGTGATGAACATTTTCATGCCTGAACTCTCTGAGAGTCACGTGAAAAAAATACAAATAAAGTGTGCTACACAACTCACCAACCGGAATGCCCATTCACTCGGTAACCTGTATGAGAAAGAGGTCGCCCGTCAAATACCATTCGGTGACTGCGATGCTGCGGCCAAACCGGAAAATCTTCCCCCAAACGCATACGTGTACATACAGTGGTGGGAAAGGGAGCGGACCACCTGGCCCAGGCATGCCTTTCTCGGGAACTGAACCCGCTTCGTTGGCATTCGTCTCTCAAAAGACTGCAGATAAGTTCACGAAGTCACGCGCCCAGGTGTGCCAGGCATCAGTCGATGTATCTGTTGATATATCTATGAGCGAATGTTAGAGACAGGTATATTCAGTTCAGTTTATTTGGTAAGGATAATGGGCAAAGCCTTTGAAAACCCTATTGATTACATGTCATCTTGTTAGAAATAACTGTGCACGAACAAAAAATATTCGCTATTAAAACAGTACTTGATTCATATGAGTAGCATTGTCTCAGAGAAAATATTTGTGGGGACGTGGGGTCTTAGTTCAGATTCAGGCTGTCGAGGGAAAACAGGGGACACAAATAATCATCCAAGCGTTTCTTGAAGAGTTGCAGAGACGTAGCCTCCACGACTGACTGAGGCAGATCTTTCCATTTCTCCACTACCCTCTGCGTGAAAAATTCAGAACGAAGATTCAGCCTGGACATTGTTGCCCGTAACTTCATCGAGTGACCACGAAGATTGGGTGAAAGGTGCCACTGAAACATGGCCTCAAAGTGAAGTCCATACTCAAGGCCATGTATTATCTTGTAGACGAGGATAACATCACCTCTTTGCTGCCTGTAACACAGAGGGAATAAATTAAGGCAGTTCAGTCTGTCTGTGTAGGATTGGCTTTTTAGACCGTTTACCAGCTTTGTTGCACGCCGTTGTACTCGTTCGAGGCATGCTTGGTCTTTCACTAGCCATGGCCGCCATGCTTGTATGCCATATTCTAAGTGGGGCCGAAAGAAGGTGCCGTAAACTCTCCCAAAAAGGTCTTGGTCAAAGGTAACGAACGCCTTTTTTATTGCATGCAGCACTCCCATGGCGTTTTTTGCAGCCTTGTGGCACTGCAATGTTGGTTTCAGGTTGTTCTGTATTCAAACCCCGAGATTCTTCTGTGAGGATTCTGCGGGGAGGTGTCAGGTAGTTCAAATTAGATAACAGCATGCAAAGACCAGTCGTTAGCGCAAGCGGCCATTGCAACGGGTGCTGAGCCGTTATTTATTTGCAAGCATTTTCAACAAATTACCCATTTAGCCCAATTGCTGCAGGTCTGATGAGAATGATCTGGTTAGCCAGCATTGAAAAATTTTGGAATCCTCTTTGCTGCTAAGTATTTATTTTGTCGGAATATGCACAGAACGAAGGATAGCCTGCGAGCTGCTAGGAAACATGGCAACGGACTCCGGTTTTTGTCGTATTCTTGGTGTTGTCTAAATCTGTGGACGTTGCGTTTAAGTTCTTGATCTTCGTGCAGAACTTCAGAAGATAGTAGGCTCCTCAAAAAAGTGAGTCCGCGTCTGTAGATGTACCTTTCAAAATGTGAAATGGGCAGCAAAAGGGATGTTGCTGGGATAATATTAGCGTTTTGTCCTTTAAGTGCATGACGTGTCTTCAGTTGATTTCGACTAAAGGAAGCGCAGTTGAGTCAAAGAAGTCGTAGAGACTTCAAACTGTTGACTTTTCGCTGCCCCCGCCGGTGATTTGGACAGATCAAAATCTTCCTTCTGCCTTCTAAAGTCTTGACAACTCTTCTCGTTCCTCAGTCGAGATTTTTAGTAGTTCCTCTCCTACTTAACGAGATCGTTAGTAGCTCTTCTCCCATTTGGCGTAGTAATCGAAAGCAGCTTATGCTTCACCTTCTTTGCACTGATTTTATTTGATGGGTATGCATAAGGATTTGCTCGTTTCGGACGATAAGGCTAGATCGCAGTTGGTAGCCAGGCCCTGTATTACAGGTTGCTGGGAGATTTGTTTACTGGGGCTATTGTGTGGGGCTCCATTATCACATCTGACCCTTTTGGTTTCCGCTTTACGTTTGAGTTTAGGATTAGGGTACTGGTTAATGGTTTTCGATTTTCGGGTTAGGGTTATGCCTTTAGGCTTAGGTTTTCGGGTTGCGGTTAAGGTTTGAGCGTTCGAATAGGTTTCAGTATTACGGTTAGGTTTCTCAGTTTCAGCTTTGTCTAAGGGCTACGGTTGCGTTTACGATTTCGGTTAGGGTTAGGATTGCCGTTAGGGTTAACGGTTAACGTTTAAGTTTGAGGTTAGGATTAAGGTTAGGATTAGATTTAAGGTCGCCGTCAGCTTCCCCATTCCGGGCTACCAATTGCGATCTAGCCGACGATAATGCTCACCATATACCCCAAGCGGTTTAGGGTCGGCTCTGGTGAGCTGTGCGTGGCCTGGTTAGTCCTGAGGGAGACTTGCGCAGCATCTACCACGACCCTTCCTCCCTCACCTACCGGACCCAGATGGTGAGAGACAGTACCAGGACGACCGGATGAGGACTCTGTAGCGGTGGGTGACAAGACGTAACGGTCCATCTACACGCGTCACACACGGCCTGATCCTTGCACAGTAGACTCGGTTTTAACAAAATAGGGGCGGTTCGGATCTGATGTTCGTGAGGGCACCATAGATGCCATATTAGGAAGGAATCATCAAGTCCGGCACCCAGTCCTCGGGCCGGTCACCCCACGTACATGCAGCACTAGCTGCGAGGATCAAGATATCCAGTCAGTTGACAGCCTTCCAAGCCGCAACTTTTAGCTTTTCATGATTGTTCCAAAACACATCAGGTCTACTACAATGTGGAGTGCGCCGATGTGCCGTGGGAATGAGTTCCTTAGTGTCGACCTCCCTCCTCCCTCTCCAAAGCACCAGTCCACTCCGCAAGTTGGTCAGTCATCTGGTGCTGAGGTTGGGCTCATTGGTCGGCGGGACTTTATCATCACATCTACGCGTGCCACGCACAATCCAATCCCTCGAAGGGTATGCCGCATTTCTCGGATTGACTTTTTACTATCAGAAACGGTGTCACTAGCAGTACAATGCACTTGGGAGAAGCGTAGAGGTGAAAACAGAAGTTATACCATAGTTTTATTGAGGGTTGCAGGAGAATACAGTTCAGAGTCGGAAGGCACCAACTAGCTAAGCAGCGCCAGGTGTAACCGGGAAAACTGTTGACAATACTATCGTATCAAAGATATTTTAGTTTCCCATGTGATCCCGGACAGACAAGCTAATTTGCGGATATTACTTGCATCCTCTAGGGTTTTAATGACACCATTTTGACTTCAAGTTCCATCCGACTGGGACCCCTCCTTGAAGGAGTTTAGATTAAAGCTTTCTCGCGAGCAAGTTAAATGGCCAGAGGCAGCGTTTTCCACAGCTATGAGATCAGTGACCTTCACGCATTCACCTTTGAATTTCAAGGACAGTTCGACCGTCGATTCCAACGAGGTCCACCGTGTGCTACACAGCAAGGTGCAACAGGCACGGTGACATGCGCGTGGATTATTTTATAGTGATAGTAGACTTTCGCAGCATCTACCGCACCCTCTACTCCCCCCTCCCCACCTGGACCCAGTGTCAAAATAGAGTCAAGAAGACCGGGGGGCGGGAGAGGTCGAGCCCGCACCCTGGTGTTCCACTCTTCACCCCCTGGTCCACACAACAAATGATCGTGTTTTTGACCAACAAAAACAACAACACCCCAACAGGGGTCAGAAGGACGAGGACGATGACTGGGCAGCCATGCCCGCCATCTGTGTACTCAGCGGGAGCGCAAGCGCATCTACCGGCAGTAGGAATCACTCCTGTTCCTAAAAACCGCAAATTTTGGTCCTAAATCCTTTCGACCAATTGCATGCTCTTCTACGTTACCGAATCCTGCGGAACGGTTTGACTTAGATATTATAAAGCCATTCTCTTCCTTTTTTTTCGATTTTTTACGATAATCATATAAAGCTAAGAGTAGTACCTTCGATGCTGTTGCTCTTGTGGTCCATTCTGCCTTACGGCCGCGAGTACGCCTGTGCTTTTCTTGACTACTCCTTCGCCTTAATAACTGTCCCACGCCATCTTCCCCTTACCAAAACACCCGCGTGCGGCTCTTCAGGCTGGGTTGTCTCTTGGCTCGGCGATTACTCTATTTCCCGCACTCAACTTGTCCAATCTGGCAAGCAGAAATCTACGGTCCTTCCCAATTACTGTGGAGTACTTCAAGGTTCCATTTTATCCCCTCACCACTTCTCCCTGTGGTTGTTGGACACAATATCAAAAATGGGACACATCTTCAGTCTCTGAATGATGACCTTGACCATGTCCCGGTATGGTAACAAGCAAATAACCTCGTACTGAATGATCAAAAATCAGTCCAGTGTGTTTTCCGGCTGCGACCCTCTCCTAGTCCTGAATCCGATGACATCCTTCCCGACGAGGCATCCTCTTTCTAGTACTCTGGTGTTATTTTGTCATCAAATTCTTTATTACATTCGTCGTTTACGCTCTTACCACACACCTCAACCCTTAATCTGGCGATTCCTAGAGGCCTGCATTATTCCTCTTATTCTTTATTATTCTCCTGTCCCTTTTCCTGATTTACTCAAAAAAATATGTTACTTTTAAAACGAGCTCCCCAGCTGCTCTCTTCTGCTGCCGGTGTTTCTTATGTCTTTTTAGCCGATATTATCATATAGCGATATTTCAAAACGGTCAAGCAGTTTGCTGGTCGAGTTCTGGATGACGTTGCCCATCTCCTACATCCTGAACTAATCTCTCCAAAGTCCTCCCGCCCATGCGCCGTGACTTTCGACATATCTCTTGCCGTACATAGGCATATCAACTTTCAGTATTGCCATTCCTGTCCCGTTATTTTACGTGCGAAGAGACAGAAATACAAAAACTAAGACTTGAACTGTCTCCATAATAGTCGTACTTTCCTGTGTAAGACTTTTTGACTCTTGAGTAATTTGTTGACTTCAGTTCTGTCCACAGTCAATGGAGTCCTTTTTGGCTGAAAATTGTGAATCTATAGTTCAAAGTAAATCGAATTCACCTTCCTCTCTCTCTCTCTCTCTCTCTCTCTCTCTCTCTCTCTCTCTCTCTCTCTCTCTCTCTCTCTCTCTCTCTCTCTCTCTCCGAAACTCGCATTTGACCGCCTGCATACTGCTCAGTCGATGGCACTGCTTACTCTTACGAAAATCACACACCGTGTCGTGCAGCCTGACTGTGTAGCGACGGCTGAACGCTTTCTTTTTTGTATCTCACCCACTCTTCCCCAAATGGGGCGATTCAGTCATGTTGTCAGATGTGTGGAGGAGGTCTAGCATATCGCATTGCCGAGCTGCGCTGTCGTGGGTGCACATGTGGCCGAGTTGGCCCATGCAATGATTTAACGTGTGTGGACAGGGCGGTCATCTGAGATGGATGTGGCGACTGTGTGTCGGGGTTCCAGGCACTGGTTCGCCGGTCTCAGTGCGATGGATTCGCAAGTGACCGGCCAGGCCGATGCGTGTTGTAAAGGTGCGATTTCAATGAGAACAGGCTGGTGGCGATTGGGCAATGCCGGGGCACCGGGAGAGTGCTCACTGGTAATGGTGATGGTGCTCACCACAATAATCAGCTAAATCCGTGTCTTAGCTCTTGGCTATCACTTGTGATGGTATTGTTTGGAAATCCGAAGCTTGGTGTTTTATGTCAAGCACGTGCATCTGGTGCGACCTTCGAAGACAACTATGACTGCATTGTTAATGACATGTAGTTTTGCTACTTACGTTATTTCAGTAACAATCATTTAAACATCGTTCCGGTTAGGCAAAAAGTGCTTATTTTGACCGAGCACTACTCATACCTTGATCTCAGGTAAGGAACTAACAATGTAACCCAAGCAAGTATTAAAAATCTGCCTAACTCGTTGCCTTATCCGACCAATTCTTAACCGCACCTTTATCACACGGTATGATATCCCATCTAAATATTTGGTTTCACAGCAAAAGAAGCAGTTTCGAAATGTAATTCGTAGTTCCATGGTAGAAAACCGTTGACATTTCAAATTGTGTCGAATTGTTGAAATATCTATCGTTTACTTTCTACGGGTTTTAAGGACAAATCATGTTACTTTCCCATAAACTTGGCAACAGAAACCTTTCAGATATCCGAAATCTCTGTCGAAAAGTATTTATACTTCCGACCCAATTGATGAAAACTCGGCCGCCTCAGTGGGATAGGAACACCATGACAACAGGTGTGGAACTTTAGTATACCAACGCCCGGATCACCTGTGCTGCGAGGCTCCGACTGAGCGTCCAACATGTTGCCTCAAATCTGTCAAAATCACAAGAGGACATAGAGATTCTGCAGGCATGGAGCGAGAACTGGTGCATGAAATTCAACAAATGTGTGGCAGTGCACATAATACCAGCAAGACGACGAATAAATGTACTCCCACGGCAATATCTCCTGTAAAATCAACCACTTGAGACGGAGGATGTGCAAAAAGACCTTGGCTTATTCATTAAAGTCGACTTAATCGTCACCACGCAGTGTCCTAAATTCGCAGCACCGGCAATGTCAATTACGAGCGCAATACGAAGAATTATTGTTAAGCCGCACATGGAATATGCGGTACAAGCTTGGCAGTTGTGGCTTCAGGAATATACGAATATTCTAGAAGGTGTAGAGCGACGTGCTACGAAGACTGTTTATGAACTTATAAATTCCACGCACGAGTAATACCTTATCTCCTTGAATCTCTATCCCCTCCACTACAGGCAGGACAGAGGTGACGTCGTAGCAACGTTTCAGTTACTAAGAGGACCTGACCTGCATGCCAACTGGGAAACACTTTTCGAAGTGGCATCAAAGACTAATCTGAGACGACACGATTGCCAGCTTAAAGAAGAGCTGTGCCGCGCCAATCAACGCTCCGCCTTTTTCTCACAGAGAGCCATTCGCCAGTGTAATTCCTTACCGATGTATGTTGTTCATTTCCGTACCGGGGGTGTTTTAAAGAGAAATTTGGATAATCACCTGTTAAAGGGCAACCCGAACTCCCCAAACCCCATCGGACGGATTACTAAGATGACTACCGACATACTACTAACATGATTACAGCAGCTCGCTTTGTTAGCATTAACCTTGAATTATATGAAAATTTCACCGTGCGAGTGCAGTGGTTTTTCGCTGTTATCTCGCAAATGTCACTCCCTTTTAATATTTACGCTTCATCCTCATGTCTACGCATCCTCCCCACTAGAACAACATGTGAAAATGTCTGCAACTTCTTCTTATGTAAATGGAGTTCTAAGGGCTTCCGTAATTTACTGATTGGACAGGCAATCCGAAAGCCTAGGGAAACTGCGCCTGAAACCCCAACCGTGGCTTCAATTTGTCAGTGAGTTGAATGCGCCACTGGTTGAATTGAGGGTCTGTTACTATAGGGCGTTCTCAGAGTCACGTCACGTAGTCGTGTACTTATCTAGTTTGGCTGTGAAGGGATCATATGGGCGCCTCGTACTGAATTTGTGCTCCGAAGTTGGAGCTCGCAGCGGCCCAATAGCAGCAGGTAATCAGTATTCTACATATATTGCAAACATAAATAGGAGGGAGTAAAATGACAACTTTGGGCATATTTCCCGCTGTCGGTCACCAATACCACTACCCCCCCCCCCCCACTGCCAATGAGCAAGACATCAAAATTCCCAGTCCTCTTGTTTTTGTTGACGAGGCGTCCTTATTACTAATCGTTCGGTCGGACACGGGAATTTGAACCCTTCTCCCTCCCCAAAAAAGGAACTACAGGTGATCTCGTACTAAATTTCAGGAGGATTCCTGTCCCAGGATCCCAGATTTGGCCCTTACCCCAACATTTATCCGGATCAAAACATAACCCTAATTCTTGCCTTCACAACCCTAAACCTAACTCTACCCTTCTCCTCCTCCTCCTCCTCCTCCTCCTCCTCCTCCTCCCTCCTCCCCTGGAATTTACACCAAAATCAACTGTACTGCGGGGTTCCCTTATTCTCGTATCCAACTAATGGTTTATCTGAAAGCATTCAGAATCGATGTCAGACGGTTAAACGCAACCTCCGTATTCTGTTCTGCCACCAGGCAACCCCAGTGAACATCATCCTTACATGGCTCTGTGTGTCATCCGTCTTATGCTTCTCGAAGCATTTAAAAAACGGTAGATTTGTGAGTGCGGACATCCGTATTCAAACCTTGGCCCCACACTCCGACAGTCACCCTTCGCCCTCACACCCTCGAGTCTAGCCCCTTAGGAGGTCAAACCAGGAAAGAAAAGAGGCTGTTGGGAATTACCAATGGACAATCAGTCAGCTTTATCAGGAGCTATGTGTAAGGCTGAAGTAATCATTCGTCATTTATCGATTGCCAACGACAGGGCGATTGTGACGATGTTGTTGTTGTGGTGGTGGTGGTGTTGTCAGTAGTAGTAGTAGTAGTAGTAGTAGTAGTAGTAGTAGTAGTAGTAGTAGTAGTAGCAGTAGTAGTAGTAGTAGCAGTAGTAGTAGTAGTAGTAGTAGTAGTAGTAGTAGTAGTAGTAGTAGTAGTAGTAGTAGTAGTAGTAGTAGTAGTAGTAGTAGTAGTAGTAGTAGTAGTAGTAGTAGTAGTAGTAGTAGTAGTAGTAGTAGTAGTAGTAGTAGTAGTAGTAGTAGGGACAACGACAGCATTAACTATTGTTATTATTGCTGAGGATCGCCCGTACGTGCAATTATTTCCAAATAGTTATCTGGCTAGGTTGTTTTAACTCACTTAACTGTTTGTCAAGTTGGGGGGCAGCCATGCAAGTATAGGTAAACTGTCCGGACTGATGCAGCCATATGGCCCTACTAAGACCCTTAAAACAAGCATTTATGGAGTGGACGACCGCATTCTCGGCCCAGACTGCGACGATAGCAACTCCCTGCTCGACCCCATAAATGTGTCCCGTGAATGAGGGGATACGTGTTTGCCTCGAAATCACCACGACGAAACTAACCCGCACACGCGCGCGCGCGACCTTTGCTCACCCTCACAACAAATGGGATGAGTCCACTATTGTTGCCATGCCTGAGTCTGCCGGGGCCTCGAAGGATGGGAGGGGGGGGGGG
>CACRXP010000650.1:0-28271 GCA_902702965.1 Spirometra erinaceieuropaei
CAACAAGCCGCAATCTTCGCTTCACAATCCCTTGCCTTTTTCGGTATTCTTTCCTTTACTAATGGATGTTATATTGAATACTAGTGGAATACTTCTTCAGCTGTCCGGTTTCTGTTCATCTGGCACAGTTATCTGCCAACTGGAGATGGAATTATGGTACAGCCACAGTCAGAGTTTTTAGCGGTTAAAGACCCATATTTTCCACAATAGACCCCAATAAAATATTCAGGTTAGTAGAATTAAGTGTATTGTCTGTCAAACGACTACATACGACTGACCACCCTTCGTGTGCATGAAACTTATCTTTCATTTTCAGCAGGTTGTTGCATATCGAGGTTTATAAGAGAATTAAAAATCAGAAGGAATGGGCTACTTGTTAATATGCGAATGGAAATTAATGACCGAACGGATTTCTTTGTTTTGTTATACTGGAAAAGCATTTTGCCTAACCGTTTCGACCTGGAAAACTTCATCATCATGGACTTTTTTACCTAATTTTTCAAAACCCATAAATGTGCAAAAATGACAAGAAGCACGATTTATTGGACAAGTTCTAGTTGACTTATGTCTTCAGGAAAGTCGGTACAAATGCATAACTGTTAGGCATTGAAGCCTTGTGTACTTAATTACCTTCCAAGGCGTACTTCAAATCTTTTCAGTACATTCCCCATATAATAATAGATCGAGTCGTAAGGCGCCTTCGTCGAATGTGAACACATGGTAAATTGAAGACCTATAAAAACACAGTGGTGGTACATAAAAATGAGAAATTCTATTGAAAAAAACTATAAAAAGCTAAATATTTCCCAAGGAGAAAAGCCCTTAAAAAGCGTGAAATTGGTTTGTCCGTTTTCCACATAAAGACAGTTTAGTTTATTTATGCGACTCGATGTGAAATACTCGGCTTTCTCGGTGAGATTCGAACCCATGACAGCAAGGGCAAGGCTTGAATGCAGCCAGCACTCCAACCACCTGGGCCATGATGCCCCACTAGAAACCGTGAAATTAATCATATATGGTCTTCGTTGTTGCCTGCTTTCAGATATTATTGGTGTAGATTATGTTGGAAGCTTCAAAAGTCTGCACGGGAACACAATACTTGATTTATGCTAAAAATGTGTAATAAAGTAATCCTCCAACAAACAATAAATTATGCATGCAAATTCCAGCCTTCTTGACAAGCAGTTAAAACTGCATATATTACGGATGCACGGAAAACTATTGAATAATAAATAATTAGGACAAGAGGAGACGGGCTTTCTAGTAATCGGTGGATCTGTCGTCTGATCTTTTTCTCTCAAATTAACGCTGTTTTATTAAGCAGTCTAACAGCCGACAAGAGCTTCCAAATGCTGACTTTAAACCAGCCAAACCTACTTGTGTAGCACCCGCGGTATGTGTACAACCCCAACTCTAACTGATGCAAGAGGACCACTGACGGCTTTTGAAACGTTATGCAGGTACACAATACTAGCCGAAATTCTGGGCAGAGTAGTCATTAGCATAGCTACTGCCTCCTGCACATATTGTGTTCCCGGTGCCTTCACTTTGCGCTCTTTGATTATGGATTCCAGTGAGAATCCGAAACGTTCAGCCAATGACCTGCTTGTTTTAACGACCGCATCTTCTTCTAAAATAACCTTTCTTTCATTGATGTTATATTGAGGAAGACAGTAGGCGTTATTCCACAAATGAACATGACCTCAAAACTCATAAATGCTAGGCTGTGACGAAAACTCGAAGCAGTATAAAAAGTTCACATGCTAGAGGTCAAACTGAGAGCGGCACAAAAAGAACAAATGTCGACGAAACTCTATTGCTCAGTGTTTGCTTCATGGGGGACGACTGCCGTGGACAGTTCCTCGAAGAATACCTACTGCCCAGCCCAGGGGCGAAAACTGTGAATTATGTGCTGAATGTATGATCCCTATCACCCAGAGCAACGGAGAGCGTCGTGTTTCATTTTGAGGTTATCATTCTCCATTGACCCAACGTCACGACACACTAATGGCATTATATTGTTTTGACAAGAAAGCATGCAGGGAGTTTGCAAACGCACGAAATAGACCTAAATTTGCAAAATGTGCCCGAATATATTGACCATTGCGCCCAATTTACAATGAATCGCTTTAAATAAAAACACAAAAGAGACACAAAAAGCGATTTAACGTTGTTTAGAAATAATGATTTTTTAGAAAAATCGAAATTCTTAAGATATCAAAATATCGTCGTAACTAAGTAGATTTACGACTTCTGTGTCAAAAAAGCCCGCTCAAGCAAACCTCTGAGTAAATAAAACGGCACACCTAGAATAACACTTAAAAATAGTCTTGTGGGTAAATTTGACTTTAAAGCAGCCACACCTACCAACGTAGCACCCGCAGTCTGCATAAACCCCAATTCCAAGTGATACAAGCGGGCGACTGGCGGCTTCGTGAGTTTATTCACGTACACAGTGCTAGCCGAAATTATATATAGTTGGGAAATGGGCCAACGTTAAGTATGGCGGTCAGCCAACAACCTGCAGCTAGAGAATAGATTCCAGAGCGGTTTAATGAGAATCGGCCGTATTTTAGCTGTTTGTACATTTTCTGTGATGCGGTTGACTCGGGCAATCTGGAGTCAAACCTGGGTTCGCCGAAAGCAGTATCATAGGAATAAATGGTTTTATAAGGTCGCTTGTCAACAGTTTGGTTGGTTGTTAATAATTTAAACTGAATTGACAGTTGCCACCACAGACATATATCTTCGGGCATATTTAGATGAATTCCCTTCTGTCGAATGTCTTTGCAGAGTTTTCTGGTACGTAAGGTTTCAGATCGCTCTTAAAATATTGGTGATAATTCAGGGTTTTCAGTATTATCAACTGATCACTCATAAAAGTAGATTGTATGTTACGCGTCCACCAAAATCTTTTAAATAGGAAATTCTTTGAAAGCATTCTCCGAAGTAGTAAACGCTTGGACATTCTTCACTATGCGGATGATCGTTCTGGTCATACCCGTAGACTCGCTCAAACATAAAAACTATCACCGAGAAAAATGAACGTAAGCAACGGGAGTCGGCAATGGCCACTCTCTAAATCAACTGAAAAACTTTCTAGTAGACTACAAACTAAAATGGGCCTTACTAAGGAGGATGCCTGCTTGCTTTACCCTTTTTAAGGTAACGGCAAGACAAATATTTCAACGATTTGTCGGCCTTTTCATTTTTCTGAAATCTAAAAAGTCAAGTTGGCTCCTTGCTCCTTGCTCCTGTGGAGCAGGATACATCGGCCGCACAACGAGACGCATGGTAAAGAGGGTACGTGAACATATGCCCGCCTGGCTAGACAGAGGCGAGACCCGGTCGACTTCGAGTTCTATTCTCGCGCATTTAATCGATACGAACCACCGAGTCGATGCCAAGAAAGCATTTCAGGTTGTCTACCGGACACCAACATGCTTCTCTAAAGGCCTACGCCAACGGATACTAGCAACGGCAGAGGCAGTAGCTATACGGTTAGTGAATCCGGCGTTATGCTGTCAGAAAACTCTGACACAAGCGCTTTCGCTGCCGTGGCCAACGCTAACCCCAAGTGATGAAGCCATGCCGCCTCAAATCCCTAATCACGATGATGGGTTCTCCGTGTACTCAACCCAAGATCATTACTCAAAGACTCTCTTACCCCCCTCCCCTAGCCCTGACGACTAACACCCGCCGACCTTCTCATGCGGGCGGCGTGGGATGATGAGTGTTAGTGACTTAATAGCCCTTGAGGCATCTATAAACACTGTTGATTTTGTACATTTTCATTCGTTCATGTAATTGTATTGGCCTGAGGAAGAATTACCGAAAACGTGCGTTCGCCAACTTGACTTTTCAATTTTAACATGGGAATATTTCTGAAATCTATTGGCCCTTATTTCGGGCTGCAAACAAAGCAACCCATTTTTCAATTCATGTTGGAGCCATTTTGTTATGTGCGTTTATTTTGAAATGCTGCTACGCGATTATAAACGTAAAACAAAGTAGACATGTGAATATTAAAAGAGTAATAAAACTGATGGCTTTCTGTTCGTCCTGTCCCCAAATTACGCATTATTTGAAACTAAATCATGCAAAAAGTATCTCATCATATGCTTAACGGTAAGTGATTGGCCATCGGCGAAGGCCAGGAAAATTGTCAGAACGTTTAAATTAGGGATTGCCTGGAGACGTTATTACTGCGTTTTAGGGCACACAATCGCATATATTTGTAAATCTCAATTTCACAAAGTGATAAACCGTCTGGTTTTTAAAAAATATATTCTACCTTGCTCCCTGTTCTAAGTGCGGCATGTTTTTTAGTACAACGTCTGACCTCAAGTTATTTTTCTCTGTTGGAAGGCGCCCAATTGCGGCAACGTGGTCTAGGACAAGTAGAATAGATGTACTGCCTCAATATATATGAACCGAAACCACAAAGTATGCTTTTCATGCGAAAAGGGCACCTAGGTAGGGTTGAATATTCATTATTAAACAGTAGAATCCCAAGATATTTTGGACATGTCAGGATATCGGCTTTTGAGTGACTTTTTTTAGCCGTCTGGAAAACTTGCTCTTTGAGAAATATGGCTACGTACGTAATATAATTTTTTCCACTGACTTTCGATGTTGATACAATTCTTAAGTCCAGGAAATGTCCCTTCGTACAGCATCACATCAGCATGCTTTTTAATGCTGTCTATAAAACATAAAACCTGGTTTACATCCGTTGCACAACTTCATGAGTATTACATAATTTCTCTCTGCTAGTATAGAGAAATTTGCAGTGATTGTTTGACAAAATGTGCATTGCTGGTAGTTTAAAAACATTGAATGCAAGTTTATAATATTATTTAGGAACGGAAGCTTCTTAAAAAACTGAGAAACGATCTCATTTCAAATTGAAAATTTGAGGGTGATATAATCTACTTCCAAACGAATATGAGAGAAAATACTTTTGTGCGTGTTTATTTATGGCATATTTATATTTTTAAGGACATCGAAAATCAACGGAAAAATGCATACCGATTAAGTGGTCATTCTTGCGGTGTATAACTTTCGTAGTCGGATGTAAGGAAGCTCATTCGAAAGATGGCATTTTGGCAGGACTAGAATATCTTAGAAGTACGCTGCATGATACTTAATGTTATAATCCGGCTTAAGTCATTACTTTGAGTCAATAAGATATTTAGAAGTTTCAATTAGTCGGATAACACACATTCTGTGTTAAAATAGGAGCCGCCTGAATACAAGGCAGCATATGTTTATGTTTACATTTGTGGGCATTTTGACCGATAAAATTATTTACAAACATATTTTGAATGCACGAGGGGCATTTACAACAGCCTAAATGTGCAACAGTAGAGGAGGGCATAAAATTGATCGATATCACGTTTTACGAGCAATATCACATATCACGTATATCTGAACCGCGACCTTCTTTTACATATTTCCTCCAAGGTCCCTGATGCTCGCTTTGGCAAGTTTGATCACATGACTCGAATCTTCCCAAACATATCTTCAGTACTTCGGAGACTCTGGATGAAATAACCAAGATAGGACCACTGTTCTCTGCGCATGTATATAGAAGTGGGCCGGATACTATACTCGGACTCAAGCGTTTTCTGGCCTTATCTCTAAATCAGCGCTTCCTTCTTCCAGTAATCATTCCAACTTACATAAATGAGGAGGTTTTGTAGATACTGTTTTGAAGGCTAAACAGATTTACTCAGCGGGAAACCGTTGTCCCTTGCACTGATTACAAAAATCAGAACTGTAAAACTGGTTAATATGCCTCCCCCGTTGCCCTCAATTTTGGCTTTAGCCTTTCGAGACATAGTGGACTCTGGTCTCTCTCCCCTGTCCTCTTGGTCTCAACTAAGTGGACTTGTGGTCTTAGCAAACTCGAAAACTTTTGGATATAAAACCGAAACGTTTAGACCCTTCAACCTTTGCACCAGCCAACTGAGCGTGTGTAAATTGGCCGGAATCCAGTGCACAACACTGCTATTCAAAATTCTTAGAAGATTAGTGTAACATCCAATAGACTGAGACCTTTGCTTACCAAATATCCTGAATAGAAAACACTACTCAGTTCTAACACAGCCAGAGCCCACAATTCTGGGTTTTAACGGAATTCGCAGATAGTGCTTTGCTTCTCTCTGCAACCGAATACTATGTGCCTAGTTTCGCTAAGATAGCCAGTAGCATGAAAGCGTGATTGTTTCCCAAGGCCTTTTTGTCGAAGCCATACTAAGTTTGGCAGTATAAACCAAAGACTGCGAAAAAAATGGTCATGACATTTAGCGTTGTTTACTATCGTTAGCCAGTTCGCTCGACGGTTGATTATCTCCCTCAATTTCCTGGAATGTCTTGCTCCCTACCCCAAGTGATGACGACATACCACTTCAAATCACTAATTACAGTGATGGGTACTCCGTGTACTCAATCCAAGAACATCAATCAAAGACTCTCTTTCTCCCCTCCCCTAGCTCTTAGGACCAACACCCGCCGACCTTGTCATACGAGCGGCGTGGGGATGATGAGTGTTAGTGACTTAATAGCCCTTGAGGCATCTATAAACACTGTTGATTTTGTACATTTTCATTTGTTCATGTAATTGTATTGATCTGATGAACAATTACCGAAAACATGTGTTTGCCAACTTGACTCTTCAAGTGTAACATGGAAATATTTGCGGATCTTAGACAATCCAAAGATTCCCCGGTGTTAAAGGAACTCAACTGATTCAATTTCAACTGGACTAAAACGACATGCAGAGAGTCACCTTAAGACAGTTAATGCCGGAATTAAAGAACTTCAGCGGAACTTGTGTCAGAGGGCAGGGGCCCTCGACCGCCTTGAAAAACCACGAGAGATTGGCGTTTAAAGACTATGTGGATTCAGTCAGAATTAAAAGCATGGAGGCCAGGTGGACTAAGCTCCTACGAAGCGTCCAGTCAGTAAAACCTTCCGAACAATCCCGAACGGTACGTGCATAGTTATTCTTCAGTACGTCTTGATAAAGCTCTCGTATGAGGAATTCGCCCTATCATACCGTTGCAAAATGGCTGGTGGAAAGACTAAAGCCATTGCAAAGTTATCTATACTCTCGAAGTTTAAAAGACTCCTTTGAGTTCGTCAAAACTATCAAAAATATTAACGTTAGCGGACGGAGGATGTCATCACTGGATGTATCAACGCCGTTTATCAGCGTAAAAGTGGCAGAAACAATAAACTATCTTTGTGATGTTATTCGTGATACGAACTACCCCATAGACATGCCTGTGAAAACGCTAAAAGAACTACTGACGCGTTGCACACAAAATGTCCAATTTCTGTGCAATGGTCAACTATACAGGCAGATAGATGGTATGGCAATGTGACCACCGCTTGGACCGTTCCTTGCAAATGTTTTTATGGGCAAAGTCGAGAAAACAAGCTTGCAAGAGACCATTAATGGCCTCGTCTTCTACGGTCGGTACGTGGACGATATCTTCTGCCTGGCAGATGGTACCACCGATACCGAGGAGCTTGTCCAAAAGTTCAACAGTGCGCACCCCTCGCTAAAGTTCACTGCAGAGACCGAGGCAGATAACGAACTTGCTTTTCTCGATGTCCTTCTGCACAGGCAAGAGGATGAATCTATCCAGCGCAGGGTGTTCCGAAAGAAAACCTGGACGGGACAATACGTTGATTTCCTCAGTTTTGTCCCCCTAAACATCAAACGGAATTTAATCCAGGGATTAGCGGCTAGAGTGAAACGCCTCTGCTCACCTGAAGCTATTAAAGAAGAACTCCAACAGCTGCGGAAGACACTTCGAGAGAACGGATACCCAGCTAGATTTGTCCTCCGAAATATTGGGGAACGCGCCGAAAAGCCCACTGTTGCGACTGTGGAAAAGAAAGATGTATTCATAAGATTGCCTTTTGCAGGAGACGCAGAAAGCGAACTTGTCAGACAGCGCTTAACTACAGCTATCACGAGGGCATTCCCCGCGGCGAATTTACGCGTATGCTTCACAAACTCTCCCCTCCTACGTTTGAGGGATACAGACAGACTACTGCTGGAGGCCACATCAATGTGCATTTATTCATTCACTTGCTCTTGTGGAGCATGATTCATCGGCCGCACAAGGGGACGCATGGTAAAGAGGGTGCGTGAACATATGCCCGCCTGGCTAGACAGAGGTGAGATCCGGTCGATTTCGAGTTCTAGTCTCGCACATTTAATCGATACGAATCACCGAGTCGATGCCAAGGAAGCATTTCAGATTGTCTACCGGACATCAACATGCTTGTCTAAAGGCCTACGCCAACGGATACTAGCAACGGCCGAGGCAGTAACTATACGGCTAGTGAATCCGGTGTTATGCTGTCAGAGAACCCGGACACAAGCGCTCTCTCTGCCGTGGCCAACGCCAACCCCAAGCGATGACGACATGCCACTTCAATTCACTAATTACAGTGATGGGTACTCCGTGTACTCAATCCAAGAACATCACTCAAGGACTCTCTTACCCCCCTCCCCTAGCTCTGACGACTAACACCCGCCGACCTTGTGATGCGGGCGGCGTGGGGATGATGAGTGTTAATGACTTAATAGCCCTTGAGCCATCTATAAAGACTGTGGATTTTGTAAATTTTCATTCCTTCATTGTTGGCCTGATGAAGGATTACCAAAAACACGTGTTTGCCAACTTGACTTTTCAAATGAAAGTTAACAGGTTGTCGAATGAAATGAACGTCAAATGTCCTGGGTAAATTTCCTTTTAGTGGGTATTAAGTAACATAGGATGTCGTTGTAAATCGTCTGTTTCAAGCAGAATTTCAACTAGCGGCGCTGTTTACAGCGTTTGTATCTTGTAACATACTCTTCCGATAAGGCATGACAGAGAAAACTTGTGAAACGACGTCATTTTGGCCGAAACATCACGCTGACATTTTGAATAGGCTCCAGATAACGATAATTGTTTCCAACATTCTTCTATGACATGATGTACAAAGCACCTTGTGGGATCCTCAAAACCGTTAATTTCGTTTAAAAGGCGTTGAAAATAACATTCAGCCCCTATGACGAAGGGGCTGAGGGCTCCGCGACAGTCATTGGGTTGCAGCAATTTTAAAAGATTGGACCTACTACCAACTCTGCAAGGCTTAAAGTCAACACAGAAGCACATGCTTTCCAGTTTACTACAGTTTTGTCTTATTCACTCTTGCTTTTGCTTCTTTGATTTGTTATCAACAAGACAACTGAAAAGCCAGCCTCGACTTATGAAGCACCCCGAAACGGCCGGTCATATTTTTTACTTTCAAGACCTCTCAAGTCTGGATCATGGGGTATAAGGCAAGCATACGCTATATGATTTGCAGATGTGATTTCTGTGCAATGATTTACCGTACTAACAACACAGGTATTAACTAAAAGCCCAGACACGCGTGTTTCGCCGATCTTATGCCGCTGCCTGACGCAGCTGCGAGGGGTTCGGCTCGTCAGTGGGTCCCCCAGCTTTCCCCGTGTGTTTTCTGGTATATGGACTCCAGTTTTAATTTCCACGGAAATTAAACAAGGCAAGTTGTGATTTCGTTCAGCAAACAAAGAGACCAGCCCTTTCTGCATGCAAACAGCATAATAGATCGAACTAACGTAGGTAAAAATCCATCTTAGATTACTTCAAATAACGCGCAATCATACGTTTCCTTTTGTGTTTTTCTTCTTTTTACAGTGATAATGGATGCAAGAAATTACAGATGGATAAAAGCATTTTCCACGGTCCTTCACGCTAGAGATCTATATGGTTACCTTTTTCCCGACTCGCCTTTTAGCTAGAACCCACATTTTGCATTCAGTTGCATCCGCATAAGAACGCAAAACTTCATGCAGCGAGAGCAGTAACATGATAACCATAGTTTCTGGATATGTTTACAATCGAAGATGGCATCCAAGTGCGCTTGAGATACTGACTTATACTGAACACAATCCAAGGCATGTCCACGAAAAGCATCCCGGCCCTTGATTCAAAACCGCTTTAAATACCAGCTTGGATCTCATTCTGGGAGAGATCACTCGTCAAGGTACGTGGACCATTTTCGCGCATTTCCAATTTTTCAAAGCCATCAATCAGCGGGATTTGAACACACGACTGCAAGCGCAAGGCTAGCGTACAGATAGCGCTTTAGCCAATTGGATTAGTAGGCTCCGATCGTGAGACGTAGGTTTTATTCCAGTTTGGTCACGTCACTGAGACACGGGTTCATTGTTGTGTAGAGGAGCACGCACCAATCGCGTTACGGAATTCACTCTTTCCGTTGTGCCTTGGGACTCCCTCACGAGCTTCGCCAACAGCCTCACAGGTGGCAGATGGCTGGCTGATGATGGCGAACAGGCCAGGCATGGCCATTCAAGTCTCCCCTGTCTTTATTGACTGTGCTATTCTAAGAGTATAGAAACCTTACGGGATCTACGCATTGGTCACCAGCGCCATAAGTAAGGGCGTTTTGGTGGACCTCAGATAATCGGAAACGCATTTGCCCACAGGGCAACAATAGCCGCTCGGTGCCGGACAGTGGTACGAAAAACTTGCTGCGCACGCAAGAAACGACATAGATTTGGCGACCAAGCCACTTTCTTAGTAAATACAGGCATCTATACTGGACGTGAGAACTGATACTTTTAGCAGTTATGCGGCAATTGCATTCTTTAAACATCGAACCATCCGGGTTCTCTTCGACTGCCACTATTTGCTGCAGCCACAGCTGAGGACTTTAGGAGTGGGTCTGAAATAGAATTCCTATCTTGCTGGGCGGCTCGCCTTTTTAAATGTAACTGTGAACTGCTCTACAAGCATTTTCAGGGCACATTCTTAAGTCTTCAATTGGTACTAAGTGCATATATGTGCAGTGCTTTTTAGTAGAGATATGAAGTGTTTTTCCGCTCGAAGTGGTAAGATAATGAGTAAACAGCTCAGAACAGTAGGGTGGTGATGTAGGCAGTCAGTAGTGGCTGGAAGTGGATGTAAACATAAATAAGTAAATACCGTGTGAGAAGAGATCGCCGAAGGCGCAACTGTGAAGGGTCGATTTGGCCGATCCTTGGTCGCGAGCTTCGTTGACCAACTAAAACAGTTAAAATTTCCCTTCAACATGTCAAGCAAGCGTATGACCTCAGTGCTGTGGTTATGATTTCACTCGATCCAATTCTTTCCGCCCGCCAGCTTGCTACCGACGACAACGAACGTTGTGCCATAGAACACATACAGTAAGTGGGATTACTCACGAAAGGTCAACAGAAATTCCGAAATGTGTTACCGTTTTGAAAGGATTAATTAAATAGTGTTGTAAAACCAATCATCATGTAGCATAGTACTATAATAATTCAGTTATCTCAGGGTGCCGGCTTTCGAACGAACTCCTTTACGACTGCATGCAAAAACTATACCCTTTGAAAATGGCTACTAAAGTAGCATGCATTTTTTCATTGATTTTCGATGCCCTTAAAGGTTCAATTATATTTCATGGAAAACACGCAGTAAAATATTCATTCTTTTGCTCATTCAGTAGAAAATTAGGGCTTCCTTCAACTTTACCCTCGAAGGAAGGGTAAAATTTGGTCTTATAAAACTTTTCCAATTCCCGAATAATTTTGAACCCGACCTGCCGTTACACTCGTATTCAGGGTTCCCAAACTACAAGCCGTACAATTTCCGCGTAGACAAAACCATACATTTCACTACGGTATTAAGAGAAGACCATATGGGGTTCACAAAATTAAGCAGTCCATTTGAGCCACATTGTTGACTTTACAAGCCTTATTGGTAAATGCAAAGAGATGACGTTTTATGAAGAGCCATTTCACGGAATGAAAACATCTCACAATTAGAAACTTTTTAATACCGAATTCTACCTTTCTTTCGAGTGTAAAATTAAAGAAAGATTTAATTGGCTACTGAATGAGCAAAGGAATGAGTATTTTACTGCGTGTTTTCCATGAAATATAAGTAAATCTTTAAGGGCATCGAAAATCAATGAAAAATGCCTGCTACTTAAGTAGTCATTTTTACAAATTTTAGTGTTTGCATGCAGCCGGAAAGAAGTTTGTTCGAAAGCCGACACCCTGAAATAACTGAATTATTATAGGATTATGCTACATGATGATTACTTTTGCAACACTATTTATTAATCTTTTCGAAACGAAAACGCGTCTCGGAATTTCGGTTGACATTGCTTGAGTTAGCCCACCTACTGTACCACACATAATACATAAGCAGCTCGCTAGGATTGCAACAGGCCTATGATGCACTGATGATCGGTTACGACCATGGAGCAACTGCCTGCGTCTGACCTGTTGCACTCCTAGGGAGCTGCTTACGTATTATATGTGGCATGTGTCTTATGACCCGACGTTCGTTGTCGTCGGTAACAAGCTGGGGGCGGACAGAATGGGATCGAGTGAGATCCTAACCGCAATGGTGAGGGTTAAACGCTTACTTGTCACGTTTATATACCTCATATCAAATGGCCTATGACTTTCTGACGATCGGTAACGACCGTAAACCAGCTGTCTGCGTCTGGCTTATTACACTCTTAGTGAGCTGCTTATGTATTGCCCTTCAAGTCGACCTCATATCATTCAAATTCGTTGGTTAAAGCTGTCTGTTTTAGGCGATATTTGGTCTGAAGCTTCCCAGAGGTGAAATACCGAATGGTTACAGACATTTCGAAACCAAAATTTGGATAATTGGAACAAGTACGCCGACCGTTTGATAATTTTCTCTCTTAAATGACCGAGAATGTATTGTTTATGTTGTTTTTTTCAGAGGCTTTTAAGGCAAAGAGAAAAGAATCTATGAAGTTTTCGCAATAGCTCTCAAATATTTCCAAATAATATTCCTTGCAAATGCATTTTATCTCTTGTACTGAGGTAAACCTGAATTTGATCTCTGTCCTACCTTTGATTTTCTGGCAGATTTGGAACGGTGAAAATCTGTACAACTTTCGCGGTTTGTGGTTAGTTAATTAATTTTTTGTTTTAATTCCAGAATAAATTCTTCTACTATGCCATGCCGGAAGATGCTCTGTGTAACAGAACATTAGACATTTACGTCGACAGACGATCATGCTATGGAGCGTAGTGAGCGGCGTTATTATATAATGGATCTCTCTATGACAGCTTTTGTGGATGCGGAATAACGGTTACAAGCCCTGAATCGAAATTTCTACAGTACATAGCGTCTATACGCCGCTAGAATATTAAGACTTCCGATTTGTCAATGCCAACCGATGTTACTAAGAGTATACGAGATTTTTACCACCTCCTCGGGTTGCTGTTTTTTACTGCTAGATGTTTGGATCGAGTGGGAAATTTACAAGCTGCCAAATATAAGTTTTTATTGTCGCACTCCGAAGACTGAATAGCAAGCACGCTGATCTTAGGAGTCCTAGAATGGAAACGTCGATTACTCGTATTGCCGTCCGACGCACCCCTGTAATTCGGCGGACAGTTCGCTAGAGCCGAATTTGGACATTTGACAGTTCCAGGCCGTCCCAGTTTACTGGTTTAGTTGATTTCTTATTAGCGTAGTTTTCAATAAGTTACAGTGTTCTTTATGAATATTAATGCAAATCCTATCTTTGGCATGGATAGCAATTACATTTAAACGATTGTTGACGATCACGTTTATACCCAAACATATTTATTGCAAACATGCATAAGGCACTGTTTTTTGCACTCATCATATGGTAATTTACATCTTCGAATTTCTACTCCAGTAAGGGATGTTTTAGCTTACAAATCATGTCAGTGGGACATTTCTTAAAAACCGTGAACTTTTCATTCAAGTGACATCTTATCTGTTCGTCTAGTAATGTCCCTTGCGAAGTATGCAATCTGGTGCATACCCACCGTAAACTTCTTGAGCCTTATATGCTATTTTTACAATGATATGCAGAAATGTATGTCTTTCTTCAGGTAAAAAGCGCACAACTTGTACTTGTTGGGCCATAAACGCACGTGCAATGGCAGATAGACTTCGAAATTACTCCGGAAATGATAAGTTTTTAGAATTGAATGATATTATTGTCTACAATGACAGCAAGAAACACGCATGAAGTTCATACTGCTGAAGCAGCTATGTTTGCCGAGTGGTATTTCTGCAAGCGACCGGAAAGAGGCGTATTCAAATCCGGCATTCTGAAAGGGCCAAATTGTCATGGATTAATACTGCACACGATAGCCGATGCTAGAATATTACCTAGACGATCATTTCTAATAAAAAATGCATTCCAGAATTTTGGTCAAATTTCAGTAAATTCGCGGCTCACTTTAAGGTGACGTCCTGTCCAAAAGATGCGGGTATGTCTGACATTCTTATTGAAGTCTAAACTGCATTCTTCGATTTTTGGGATGAGAGTCTCAGTCTCTCTCCAAACAAAAGTATTTGTGGTTTTTTGATTGGAGTTATGTGCCTCCGTATATTCGTCAGTTTGTACCGTAGAACCAGAAAACATTCTGCAAAATATGCTGTGCATCAAGCCGTCTCACAAAAGATTTGCCTTTTCAGCAGTCACTCGAAGTGGAAGGCTTGGTTCAGAGAAAGTGAGAACCGTTTATAGAAAGCATCGCATGTTTTGCTAGATATTCTGTTGCATCTTGAGAAGTTGGCCTCATCCATGTTATTTTCGAAAACTGCAATCGACTTGTCATTCCAGGTTCATCAACACCCTAGCGAAAAACTAATACATTGCACCAATGCGGACAGTGGGTTTTCGTTAACTTTCAACGCACACAGTTTTCCTCAGAGTTAGCTTGCTTTACAAACCTCCCTGAAAACGCAACTATGGTTTCTGTGAATTAGAAAAGCTCTGTTATTGAATAGTCCGAAGTCCGGCATCCTCTACGAGCATGCAGTGTAAATCTACGCTCTAGTGGGTTTAGACTAGCCATTTTTCTTGCATGCTCTCCGTGCTTTTCCATAGTGGACGAGCAGTTCCGAAAATTTGTCTGCTACACCAAGACCCCTACCTCAACTTTGTATGTCATTTAGAGCTGTTAACTAGAGCTACCAATTAACCTTGTTAACCGGATATTATGCCTTTTTACAACCTCCGCTCACATGTGCTTTCTAGCTTCTGTAATGGAGCAGTGATTTTACAACATATTGCAACGAAAAGGAGCGATGCATAGAGAGAGAGAAAGAAGAAACAGGAAGTATACGTTGGCGTAGAACTGCATATGGACCACATTTTGTAGTCCTGGTATAAGGTCTCTGAAATGCAGTATGCTCCACAGAGGCGATCTAAAAACACCGGTTTTAGCCGACACTTAAAGAGTAAAGGATCAAAACATAAACTAAAACCAAAGTGTGCTGTGATTAGTAATACGTTGCGTAAAATTAGCTGATGTTTGGGTGGAACTTAGTGTTAAAAAAGCGTATTTTATGGGCAATTTAACCTAACTTTTTGTATTTTATGTGAGTGTGAGCAAATACGTGGAAGAGAGAGTAAAATACATAGTTAGAAAATTTTTTTCGTGAGAGTGTCTTAGGTTAACACTCATAATGTAACATTCATAGTACGCCGTTGGCCTCCAGCAGGTTGCTTGGTCTCGACCACCGTTTTCTTCAATTTCCTTCAACCTTCTTTAATGAAACACTCCCAATTTTTGTGCAATTTATGAAGATCGACTATGTCTTCGGCACATTTTCTCGTTTTCCTATTTGCACAAACTAAGGTTTTTAGTACGGCCATCACACGTGGTGGGGGTGGGTGTTATAGCTTGCACGTGCGTTCATGAGCATATGATTTCTGGTTTACGAGCCCAAGTTTTATTATGCAAGATTATTATTTTATGAAGAGGAGAAGGAGGAAAAGGATGATGATGATGATGATGATGATGATGATGAGGAGGAGGAGGAGGAGGAGGAGAAGAAGAAGAAGGAGGGGGAGGAGGAGGAGGAGGAGGAGGGGAGGGAGGAGGAGGAGGAGGTAGGCGATCATTGAGATTGCCGTGTTTACCGTCCGAATTTGCGAGCTGAATGTACGGTCGTTCAGATCCAGGAACCCGCGAGGCGGTCCCACACCAACCTTCATGAGACTGCGGTGGGAGTGGGGGGTCAGCGTTGCTGCTGCGTCTACGCCTGCAGACACCTCCCAGTCTATGCGGTTCGCCGCCTCTACCAAATTGAGAGATTCCGTTGGAGGTGATGGCAACGAACGGTGGGTCTGACGACGTCCTTAACACTTTGCTGTGTGCTCTCCTCAAATGACGATATCGAGCCCACGGTAGGCCTAAACGAAAAGTAGATCTAGGTTCAGCAGTAAAAACCAACACTCGTTTTACCTATAACCGAAGAAAAGCATCTTTCCAACAAACATCTGTCGAGGGTATTTAAAAAGCTTCGTTTTGGACAATAATCTGGCCTCACGTCCCTTAACCCCGTAGTTCCCCGCATTATTCTTTTGACATGGCTTACTGGCTTTAACTGTTCATTCCAAGTGAAGACGAACAAAGGCTCCAAAAGTTCAGCGGATTGTATTAACGTATGGATTGACGAGTACACACAAAATAGACATCAATCAATACTACCGCAAGCTCCGCCGCCATTGAGAATTGTGCTTCCATATTTAGGTAGTCTTGCCTTCTACAGTGTGAATTCATTATCACGCAGCCCGCAGTGCTGAACTTCATGCGTTCCTCGTTATATGGTTTGTATCTTAAAATCCCTCATAGGATGACGGTGTTATTTTTGTTCTTAGAATTTCTCGGAGTTTCATCTGCGAAAAATGTCACTTATGACCTGAACTCATCCAGCAGTTCGATCACCGCAAGCAATTACCTCCACCGCGTGCTCTACGCTTTGCGCGTATGACCGGTAACTTAAGCGCGAATTAGACCGAGATGGGCTTGCGCAGCGTCTGCCGCAACTCCCTCCCCTCTTCCTCACCCACCTTGACCCTGTAACAAGACACTTTTAGGGCCACCAGCGGCGGACATTGGAGCAAGGACTGGCAAAGCTAAAACGTCCGTCCTCGAGTAGTGCACATGTGAGGGCCTCTGTAAGGCGGCCCAGATCTCTCATAAGTCAGTGTGACATATGGTCACATTGAGAAGTGGCCACTGCGGCCTGACTCTCAGTTCCCGGCAGACCCAAACTACTTCATCATTTAACCACTTTACAAACCACGACTCATGACAAATTGGTTAGATAGCAGTTGGTAGTCAGGAATGGGAGGCAGACGGCGGCGTACCTGTCTTACGAGGATGGTGGGAAAGGGGGTTATATGGGTGGGGTAAGTGGATGTGATCCCAGACGAAGGCTGGAGTTTCGAGGAAAAAATAAGCGAAAAAAGGGTTGGGAAGTTTTAGGAAGGTAGATTATTGGCAGAAATCGGAAATCATCCCGCGGAAAATAGCACAGCCTGCGGAAAATGAAAGAGGTAAATTGTGATTGGATAACCCCAGCCTTAACCCTAATCGTTAACCATTAATCGTTAACCGGTAACCCTAACTCTGAAGCAGAACCCCAACTCTAAAGCCAAACCATAATCCAAAACCTAAACCCTAACACTGAAGCCGGACCCTATAACGCAACTCACAACCCCAAAGCGTAATCTACGCCTAAACGTAACCCTCATTAAACCCAACAGCCTGACCGAAACGACCGACCTACCTCACGCAGTAGATTACTAGGCAAGGTAAACACACCAACTCATAACAAGTACGTACTTCGACAGTATCAGCGTTCAGTGCCTGGCTACCAAATGCGATCTTACCGACAAACTTAATAACGTCTGATCAGAAGAAGAAGAAGAAGAAGCGATCGCTGGAACAATGGCTTTATTCGCCTGACGTTTCGGATTCTCTTTTGAATCCATTATCAGAGACAGTTGCAGAAGAGGGTGGCTCGTGTACAGGAAGTCGCAGTATTTATAGGATGCGGTCGCCATGCTACCGCATACCTACAGCAATTAACCGTGCTCCCTTCATCAAGGATTGTTGCCCGCTGGTGCGCTAATTGCTTGATGGTCGGCATGCAAGATGTTAATTGCTGACATCTCATCACCCGTGTTGGATGCTGTCGTGATGATTGCTCGGCCATCTGGCTCACGTGCTTGCGCGCTCCTCGAGTGGTCAATTGCTTTGGCCAGTCTATGCCTCAAGACAGAATATGTAGTGGGAATGTCGTTGCACTTGTTGATAAACTGAGGTCCCGTGAACCATGACTCAAGCAACTCGCGGCTCACGCGATTATCCCCTCTAGCGAGAATTTCGGCCTCATCGAACTTGAATGTGTGGCCGGGTCTCGTCGAATGGGCCGCGACCTGAGAGTTGGCGTCATTTCTCCGTACAGCTGCCACATGTTCGGCGATTCGCATCCGGAGCAGTCTTCCAGTTTCTCCGACGTAGTTGCTTTGTCCGCAACTGCACCAGATCCAGTAAACGACTCCAGATGTTTCTTGCCGTGGCAGTGGGTCTTTTGGTCTCATCACTTGACGCCTCATGGTGGCCTCCGGTCTGTGCGCAACTCCAACCCCAAGTGGTACAAGAAGGCGACTAACGGCCTCGGAGACGTTCTTGATGTACGGGATCGCTCGCCAGAATTTGGGGTCGGTGCGATTTTGTCGCTCGTCTCGTTTGCGCAGGCACCGGTTGACGAAGTTGCGCGGGTAACCATTTTCTCTGAAAACCCGTCGAAGATACTGGGATTCGGCAACCTTGTCTTCCGGTTCACTGCAGTGCGTCTCAACACGCCGAAATAGCGTTCTTACGCAACTGCGTTTGTGGCAGATTGGGTGGTTACTGTTGGAGTTCAGAATTTGCGTCGTGTTCGTTGCTTTTCTGAATACTTTGGTCTTTAAGCCATCACAATCTTTGCGACAGACGAGGACATTAAGGAATGCCAGCTGGTTATTCTCTTTCTCCTCCATCGTAAATTGTATGTCCGGGAATACGCTGTTGAGACGTTCTTTGAACGTTGGCACCTGGTCCCGTTCGATGACGACGAAGGTATCGTCCACATACCGAGCCCAGAATTTCGGTCTGTGGTGTTGGAAGACCAGCGACTCCAACCGCTGTAGGACCGCCTCGGCGATGAATCCCGAAATCGGCGGGCCCATTGGTGTTCCCTTCACTTGCTCGTAGATTGTTCCATCAAACGTGAAGTACGTCGTGAGACAGAACTTCAGGAGCTGAAGGACTTGGCATGTCCGAGACGATTCTCTGTTTCATCGTATTTGTTTCGTAGGAGTAGCTTCACGGTCTCGATTGCCAGATCCTGGGGGATAGAAGTAAAGAGGGACGTGACATCAAAAGATACCATGACCTCATTTGGCAAGAGACTTACTCCTTTAAGCTTCTCCAGGCATTGCGTTGATGAACAGACAGTGGTATCCGAATCCGCGGTCAGGAATTTGAGGCGCCGAAACAGCCATCTTGCCAGTCTGTACGTTGGAGTGCCTTTGAGCGATACAATGGGCCGGAGAGGAGCGCCCTCCTTGTGCACCTTTGGGAGACCCTAGAATCGGGCCAAGGCCGTTTCTTGGGCTCTCGCCA
This sequence comes from Spirometra erinaceieuropaei, assembly GCA_902702965.1. Lineage (NCBI taxonomy): Eukaryota > Metazoa > Platyhelminthes > Cestoda > Diphyllobothriidea > Diphyllobothriidae > Spirometra > Spirometra erinaceieuropaei. The sequence goes on from CACRXP010000650.1 coordinate 19,556, forward strand.
TGCGTCGGTCAGTCGGTGTTATTGCACCCGAGTTCTCCATTACCAACAGTGTTGCATTAATTTCGCTTGTCAGCGTTTTTACCGGGTTGGTTTCACATGGGACATAGAACTGGTGATCCTCCAGCAGCTTTTTGGCCTTCTGAAGGTTGTCTGTTTTGTCCAGTACGACGGTGGAACGCCCCTTGTCCGCGGACACAATGACGATGTCCTTGTCGGCCTTGAGTTCTCTTAGTGCATCGCGTTCGACCTTTGTGAGTTTTTCGCGCGGCTTGTGAGTCATAAGGAGAGACGAAACTTTGTGTCGGATAAGGTTTTTCGTCTCCTCCGCCGCTTCCGTCTGATTAATGACCGATTCCACTGCTGCGATCATGTTGACAGGTTTGGCGTCAGCTGTGTTGAATGAGGCTGATTTGGCACGGTGAGGGATGCGCTAGTTTGCCATGAGGATAGGTTTCCTAATGTAGGCCTCGATCTGTCTTCCAGCTTTCATGCTCAGTAGAGCCTGTCAAACAAATAACGATGGAATTGAGCGCATGGAAGCTTTACGTCTGCGGAGTACAAAATACATGTGCGTGGGGTAGAAGTCGTGGACTAGTTCGGACATTGCGCTGCTCGGTAAACGTGTGACGTGAACCCGTTTTGGTCCAGTAAACTCCCAGCGCAGCCCATTATGGAAGTTGTGACCTAATCCTCCCGAGACAGGCTGCCTCAGAAGGAAATGTTATCCACGCAAACGTTACCAAGACTTTGCGCCGACGACATTTTCCTCGTCGCTACCGGTTGCCATCCGCAGACAGTACTGTAAGTTGCCTCGAACGTCCAGGTTGTGTGGCTCCCGAAAGAGCTACTGGTGCTCGACATATTCGGATGCCTTCCTATTAGCAAACTGGTCACGTTTCCGCTGTGGCAAGGAGATTTTTGAGTAAGAAGTTGATTTGATAAAAGTCTACTCTGCATTGTCAATGCAATTTTAGAGGGTGCAAGTTAACTGTTAGTTGATCAGCTGGGACCGCGAACTAATCACATGAGCTGGCACGACGTTGTTCAGTTTTCTGGTAAATAAACGTTTACGGCTATCAACTGGCAGTGAGGAATGCTGCTGACTCATTGGCAGACCTCGCAACAATATGACCAGCTGTGTATCTCAATTATTGCGCAACACTGGGCTGACAGGACTCGGATAAGACTTCAGTTTTCTGGGGTGTCGTTACTGGATCCGGAGCAGTTAAGAACGGAGCCACTATGTCAGGGAAACTGGAATATTACTTCCGACGCGGATGGCTGAACGTGCAGTAATAAAGAAGAAGCACGCCGGCCTTCAGGTTGTGAAGTATTCAAATGGATTCAATTCCAGCCTCATGATCGACGAAGTCGAATTACTCACGGGATGTGACGACCGCCTGTTGAGCAAAATGCTCGAGTCAGTAAATGAACAAACGTCATGATATCCCCCTTGATAGTCGTCGCTGAAATTTTGTCTGGGCAGATTTACCGGCCACACAGGGAGGACAAGAACAGCTACCGCTTCCAGTAGCAGTATTACAGAGCCAAACTGCCTAGTTATTATCGTGCCATTAGCGAGAAACCATAATACCAACTATGGCCTCTGGTAATGAGTTCGGGAGCCGCCAACTTTCATAGGTCTGCAGTGACATGGCAACTGCATCCTGTAAGTACTGCGCTCCTGTGCCTTCATCATCCATCTCGGAGACTGTCTCTAATAGTATGCGGAGTGGGAATGCGAACCGTAGGGCGAATAAAATTGCTATTCTAGCGATCGCATCTTCTTTTCAGTTGCTTCCTGGTACGTGTATTTTTGTTTGTAGCGGTAATTACAACTATATTGTTTCGTCTTATATATAAACTGGGTCAACTCAGCCTTTGTAGGCGTAAATATTTTGGGTTTCTGCAGAGCCGCAATAATACGGAAATTGTCCGCACCTCCCATCGTGCTTTCCCCACTAGCCATCCTTCCGCTCTTGCAGTCATGGAGTTTCCCTGTTACAGATGGTTTCCAGAAGCACTCGCCACAACTTTTCTCTTTTCACTATTTGTCTTTTGACCGACCTACCTCTTGGACTCGCCTTTTTGTGACTAGGGTTCATCTAGAAGTCTTTTTTGTTTATTCGCAAAGACATTCTAGCCGCCTTTTGGCAGAGTCCGCCGAACTCTGGTCATAGCAGTCGGCTTTGTGTATCCAAACTCAATTCGCAAATATTTTTGGGTTCATTATCCCGGTACTGATATAACTGTTTTCTCTCCCATAAGGGAGACATGATCACCCGATCCGCTGACTTTGTCCACCTTTGGAGATTATGTTGTTTAACTGGCTAGGTCTTTGTCCCTCTGAGGCTATTTTGTAGGGCTCCATAATCACATCTGACCCATTTGGCTTCCGTTTTACTTGTGAGGTTAAGATTAGGGTACCGGCTAATGGTCTCCGATTTTCGGGTTAGCGCTATGCCCTTAGGCTTAAGTTCTTGGGTAACGGTTAGGGTTTGAACGTACGATTAGGTTTCAGTATTACCGTTAGGTTTTCAGTAACGGTTATGTCTAAGGGTTACGGTTACGTTTACGATTTCGGTTAGAGCTAGGGTAAGGGTTGCCGTTAGGGTTAAAGGTTAACGTTTAATGATGAGGTTAGGGTTAGGGTTAGGATTAGGGTTAAGGTCGCTGTCGGCTTCCCTATTCCTGGCTACCAACTGCGATCTAGCCGGCCAGGCATCTGTCCAACACGCTCATGGTCAGCCCTTAGCAGGAAGCCTCCCAAAGAATGTGACAGGGCTTCCTGATCAATCTATCTCCTGCTTACCAAGGAAGACTCTTAGCGAGTGGGTTTTAGCAATCGGTCGATTATTATTACCAGTTCAGATCGTAGAATCATTGACACTATCCTCAGTATACTCTTTGTTCCCAGTCAACAAGGCTTCCCTAGGTACGTGCTTATGACAGTTGGAATCATTTGCGGGAGGCCAGACAGTTCTAACGATGTCGAAGTCATCTTTCCTGATCTCTGAAGACCTTTCATTCTGTTGAGTGCGCTCTTAAAACCTAGGTTGGGCAAAGGAATATGGACTTCTCCCTCCACCCCCCCCCTGTTACAGGTCGCTCCGAGCCTAATTCAATGAGACATAAAATAAGAGAAATCAGAGATATGAAACGGGTTGTGTTGTGGGTCGGAATTAGGATGGCTAGGGTTATGGTTAAGGTGACGAAGCGTGAATAGGAATCCCAACACAGTTTAATGCGAGACCACCTACATTGCGTATTTCCGTGTCCCAGTAAATATTTAACGTCGTTCTTCCGTCGATACTGCAGTATAGCCGTTTGCAACCATCCTTGCTTATAGGATTTGCCCGTACACCAAAGAAGTGTCAAATCGTTTGATTAATTAGTCAGTAGCAGTGTCTTTGAAGGTTTTGTCAAGGGACCTATATTCTTCCCGATTTATGCAAATGACGTATGAGGAGTTTAGTTCAGGAAATCTGTTTTCTTCTGGTGGTGCATTGGAGTTAAGGGATAGAGCTTGCCAGGTTTTAATGTCAATAGACTTTCTTCGAGCTACTGCAGAGACTGACCATTGGTATCTCAGAAATTAATTGTTAACATGCAGTAGGTCAGTTTGATCTATGGTCTAGGGACGTAGGCCGAAATTCGGTGTATGAGTACTTGGGCCGATGTCCATCAGCCAATGCGCGATAACCGCTCAGTATTTATTAACTGCCGACGGACAACTGGTAGTATCGATTGGATAGCAGGATACCGTACTAACAGCACAGGTACTAGCTGAAAGCCCAGACACGTGCCACGCCGATATCCTACCGCTGCGCCTATGCAGTTTAGTTCAAACTGATTTACTCCAAGTTAATTGTTAATTTCCGAGAAAATTAAAAACAACAATTTCTAAAACCTGGAGTGTCTACTAGAAAGCACACGGGGAGTGCTGGGGGGAACAACTGGTGAGCCCAACCCCACACAGCTGCGCCATGCAGCGGCAGAATATCGGCGAAACACGGGCTTTTGGCCAGTGCCTGTGTTGTTAGTATGGTATCCTGCAACCCGATACCTCAGTATATCGCAGCAAATGGGTGGAACCTCCGACTCCCCATAATTAACCTTAGAGTGGAGTTGAATGCCCCTAAGGTCGTATCAACGGATAAAAGGGAACATCCACATGTCAAATGCACCGTGGATTTTTTTCATATTGCTTTTTAATCACTTCCCACCGCTGAAGCCATAATTCCATGTTGTCAATAAGACATTTAATAGACTCCCTCCCGACAATATCTGTCGAAATATTGTTCTTCAGTTGCGTAACTGACTAAGAAGCAGACTGTGATGGAACCTCCTGCCTCGTCTGCAATGCTAGAATATTTGAAGTAGTTCAATGAAGTTAATAGAGTCTATTCATTCACTTTGAACTCTGTCTGATGAAGCTCAGACCCTCCAGATTCAGACTAAGATGACCATATTCAAACCCTTTTTGACGTTGTCAATATAGTTAGCTTAGTAGACAACGTAGATACGGACTCTTTCACTAACTCTGCGGGCATTCTCGTATGCTACACCAGTCGCCGGTGACTTCACGGGCTCATGTAGCGCACCAGGAAGGCAGCCACAGCGCTATACGTTTGTCATTTAAGAGACCACTGATTTAATGAGAAAGTAGACCTACTCAACTAACCTACTTTTCAGGCCATATCGACATCCATTCTAGCCTAGTAAGCTAATTTAATAGCCAATCACCGAATGCTCTAGATTGTTTATGATGGAGAGAGACAGACTAAAATGGTCCCTGGATGGACATTTTGGCTCATTTTAGTCCCTAGTCAGTCATGCACACACCCCCTTCCTGAATACCCTGCAACTCCAATTATCCTGGCATTGTTTCCCAAGAATTCTCTCCTACTAACTGCTCTTTGATGTGCGCCCGTCCACAGCGGCTCCATATTTGGTTCAACCCCCGGGCCAGAGAGGTGGACGCCGCTTGCGTGTGTTTGTGTTGATTGTTCCTATTGCCATCTGGCCCTGCAAGTGGACTTTACTCCGTTCAATTCAGTCTCACTTCTTTTAACTGGTTCTCCGGTGAATAGTGGGAGAAACCTTCTCCTTCCTACTTCATTTGCTGACTGCTGCTCATAATTCCTCTCTACCAGTTCACCGTTTTGGGCCCGTTGTGTATAGAAAAGCGAAAGGCAACTCTCCGTTTTTTGAGATCACAGACTGTGCCCCTGTCTGGTCTGCTTTGATCATTTCATGCTTCAGCTGGTAGTCTTTATTCCCCGTTCTCATCCCTCAATTCCTTATACAGTAGGTGAGCTAACTCATGAAATGTCAGCCGAAATTTCGAAATGCATTCCGGTTTCGAAAAGATTAATTAAGTAGGGTTATAAAACTAATAACTTTGCAGCATACTTCTATAATAGTCCAGTTACCTCGGGGTGCCGACTTTCGAAGGAATTTCCCTCCGGCTGCAGGCAAGAACTTTACTCTGCAAAAATGACAACTTGTGTAGCATGCAATTTTCTCATTGATTTTCGACGCTTTTAAAAATTCAATTATATTTCATGGAAAACATGCAAAAAATATTCATTCTATTGCTCAGTCGGTAGAAAATTACGTCTTCTTTCAATTTTATACTCGGAGGAAGAGTATGGTCCGGTTTTCAAAAACTTTTCCAATTCCCGAATAATTTTGAACGCGCACTTTCGTTACACTTAGATTCAGGGTTTCCAAACTATAAGTTGTATATTTTCTGCGTATGGAAAACCACACATTTCTCTACGGTACTAAAGGTGGACCGTCCAGGGTTCATAAAATTTAGCAGTGGAATTGAGCCATATTGTTAACTTTAGAAGCCTCAAAAGGGACCGCAGAGACTTGAGGATTTATGGATGGCCATTTCACGGTATAAAAAAGTCTGACCATGAGAAACTTTTTTAAAATTGAATTATACTATTCACTTGAGTATAAAATTAAAAAAGAAGCGATTTTCTAACAAATGAGCAATAGAATGAATATTTTGTGCATGTTTTCCATGAAATATAATTGAATTTTTTAAAGCATCGAAAATCGATGACAAAATTGCATGCTACATAAGTAGTCATTTTTTGCACAGTATAGTTCTTGCATATGGTCAAAAAGAAGTTCAGTCGAAAACCAGCACCTCGAGGTAATTAGATTATTGTAGAATTTTGCTGCAAAATTATTAGTTTTACGACCCTACTTAATTAATCTTTTCTAGACGGGAACGCATTCCGAAAGTTTGGCTGACATTTCATGAGTTAGTCTACCTACTGTAAATAAAAAGACCTTTAGACGCCAACTTTAAAATTTTTTCGATACTCTAACTTTCTGTTGGCCGCAATAGACTGCATTTAGTGTTTTTTGTGACCTGTGTGCAAGTTATCACTACTGTCATCTACACCGCAAGTACTTATGGCAACAGCAATACTAAACGCTTTACGTTAGCAGTCAGCGTGATCTCTCGACATAGCGAGTCCAGTGTCTGTGCGTCCTTCCTCAACTGACATGCGCTGAAACATAACCGGAGCCAGATTTGGGCTCGATTTGTGTTGGCCGGGCTGCGCTGTGTCCGCGCATCCCATAACAAATGCCACACATGGAGGAGTATTGTTGCACACCTAGGCGCAGGCTTCATGCCACGCCAGCCACTTGCATCTAATCCCAGGATCAGACTCCCGATCGACTCAGACAGCTGGCTGATGCATGGGTGAGGGAAAGGGAAATGAGGCCGTCCAAGGCACATCAATGCACTCCTCGCCATTGTAAATCTGACGCGCCCGACCACCGGGCCATCCAACCTCGGCGTTTGGAACAGTGTTCGCTTGTGCGCCCCCCGCGTGGTTAATTACTCAGACTAGGCGAAGTCTCACCACCGAATACAGAAGGGAAAGATCATTGTACGTGCTAATAGACGCACGAGGAGCGTGTGGGCGAACACCGGCCCCAACACCAGGGTCGGTGGGTCAGATGTTCGAGCAATTATCACACCATTATCCAACACCCGTTATAAAATTGCAACGATTAACGACTCGAATGTCAACCATGGAGCAGTTATCACACCAAATGCAACAATCCCTGATGAAGGAGGAAAAAATGAATTTTCATGGGTATACAGCAGCACAGCAACTGCATCCTATAAGTACTGAGCTACCCGTATCTGCTATTGTCAATGATGATGGTTTCGATCAGGGATCCGAAACGTCAGGCTAATAAAGCTCTTGTCCCAACCATCGTAGGTCCTTCACGTCCACATCCTGAGACTCGTCTCTTCGTTTCCGTTGACAGCTTATTGTCGATACTGTTAATACTGTGCGTGGATGTGGTGTGACTCGCTGGAGGGCTGCTTATCAGGCTCCATGGCTTATTTTCAACGTGGCTTCAACGACATTCTTGCTAATATGAGATTCGATCCCTCCAAACAGAGCCCTTTTACATGTAATGATAATCAGGCCGTATGCGGCACTTGTAGACGGACTGTTTAGGCCTGTTAGCAGCTGTAACCGAGTTCGGTTGTCCTGGCACTGTATCGTCACTAAGCTCCGGTGAGTGAGGGAGAAAATAGTGCGTCAGATGCTTCGCAAGCCTGTTATCACTATAAGTGAATTCACATGCAGTTCGCCGGCCCCTGTAGCCACACTGTGGGACACATGATGGACATCGTCGTCTGCAACAGTCGGACTGTCGCTCTTGTGCATGTGTGCTTCCTAAACGGGCTGTAATTGAGTAAAACCGAACCAAAACGTGGCCAAATTAGCTCACGGCACACGTTACGTGGGTTGCGCGGAGTTTGCGCACTCAATAATGAATGTTACACGGGGGGCGGGAGTGGCACGCCTTGGTGCAGGATCCACGTCGCGCCCCGCGTTGCGTCCAACCTCAGCGTCGAATGACACACCGGTTCAGACAGTGGACTGGTAAATGGGAAGGGTCATTTGTAAGCAGGAGAGATTTTAAAGGAAAATTCCGAAGAGTATGCAAAAAGGACTCGTGAAAGCAAAAGTCGTAAAAATTGAAGCGGCTTATTCAACGATGGCATGAAATGTTATTTGGTGGAATTTTAATTAGTCCAGATAGCAAATCGCAATGCATGCCAATCAGAGAGTCACTGGGTTCTGTGTTAATACTATATAAACCAAAGAGAGACAATGGTTTATTGAGAATTATTAGCTCGGTTTGATTAAAAGTTACGCTTTAGCCCCCAAGGTCATCGAAAGCAGGCCCAAGGACGCCAAAAATCTCACTAAAGATAACTCGAAAGACAACGTTTTTAATGAGTTAGTTTGTTTGGCGCTTGCGTTTTCCACTTAATCAGTTCGTTTTTATTACATGCAGCTAGCCGCACAACATCAGCATCTTCTTCATTGGAGGGTCCGAGTACTCATGTTACTTTTAGGACTGAGGACACGCAGATTGACTTCATTCATATTTCCTTCTAGCCGGATACAGACGCTTGAGTACTTAAGTCCAGAGGTTTTCTTTCTAAACATCCGTGACACCAACAAGCGTCATCTCCAAGTTTTAATCCACAGATGATGCTTCAGTGAACGTTGCCCCAGAAAAGTCCACAGACCGAGCCATATCATCAACTCTTTGCGAAAGCAAACAACATCCAGTGTTTTATGTTTTACTACGACTATCCTCAGCTCATTTCTACAATGCCCTCGTCAAATTAACCCTACTAAGTTATGTG